>MU788673.1:43947-105106 GCA_026770625.1 Nicotiana glauca
TTCTTTTGAATTGTTAAAGTTTTACTAACGATTTTAGATGCTAGGAAAAAACCCTAACTCGGGCCAAATGATGAGTCACGACCTGCACGACCGAATGGGATATTCTTTAATTCCAAGCCTATGGTTACATTAATCTGATGGAAATACATACGGGTTAGGCAGTCTTCAACTATAATCGTACCTCCGAGTCCCGTATATTTTTCTGTTTCAGGAAAAGGACAAATTCTGAGGAATAAACAAGTGCTCGAGGCTTCATTTTTCAGCGTTCAAACACTTGGGGGACCACATACTATACATGGATTTGTGCAGAAAAACAAATAAGGGTATCAAACAAAAGTTACTCAAGATACGAGTACCATACAAAAAGTGATCAAGATTCAGCTACAAATAGATAAGTGCCGATGGGAAGACGAAGACATTCAGTATAAATCATTCATTAATGTTGCAAACACTTTTCAAACCCCTTCTAAACATGTAAAGATATGGTTATGACTATGTGCTAAAACAGGTTACAATGAAAAACCTTGTCTATTTTATATCATGTAAAAAAATATGTTACAAGAAAAACAGTTGCGAGAAAGTTATAAGATGTATTTCTACACATGTACAAAGTAAAAAAAAACTTGTCAAAAGTTTATGAATGAAAACTTATCAAAGTTGTTACATACAAAACATGTGTATTCCTATTACTTTCGTCGTATTATAACACCATTATGAAGTTGAGACGTCTTCTTCATTAAGTGTCTATAAAATAAAAGGGCCCTCTTTTATTATCTTCATGTTGATGTTCCATGAAAAGAATCATAAAGCATTTTCAAAGAACAAAAATGCAATGCTATTCTACAAGTCCTAAACAAATAAATAGGCAAGAATAAAATACAAAGAGGTATTAATTAAACTTCTAAACATAAAAGACTAAGGAAAACACTTATTCATTGAAATATATTTATCTTTAAACAAGTGCCCCATTTTTGAAACTGGGGACTTCCCCAAAAAAGATCCCTTAAAATTACCAAAGGATTACATCATCAATCATAAAAAATAAAAAAAAGGGTAAGGACTGAAGCACTTTTATTTTGTTATTGAAGGAGTTGAAACTTCAGAAGTTGTAGCCTCATTTAGAAACAAAATTAGGCTCGATAACAACTTCTAGAGGAGCAACAACGGGAGCAGTTTCAGCTAAGTTTGAAGCGTCAATATCATCGAGGGAAGCAGTAGTCACGGGAACTTCAAACCCCATAGACTGTAACGTAGACGTTTCACGCTCGGTCACTTGAATCACAACTTCAACTGCTTCAACAACTGCTTCACAATTAAGAGGCTCAGTTACTTCAGGAATTCCATGTGCTGGAGAAGAAATATCAATTGGTAGTTCTGGAGAAGGAGTAGCAATAGGTTGGTTATTCTTTTCAATCACATCGAAGACTTTGGCTAACTCAGATTGCAAGTTAAAATTTTCTTGAGTAGCCTCCAGCAAAGCATCACGACGCGACCTCAGAAAAGCCCAATTAACTTCATAATTAAAATTCTCCGCAAGAGAATTATATTCCTCCTCCAAGTTTTCATAATCCCTTTCCCACATAGCAAGGGTGTTTTTCATTGTCTCTTGTTTAGCTAAGTGGGAATTAAGGGAAGTCTCAAGTGTGGTATGGGAATTCTCTAAAGCACAAACTTTATCTGAAGAAACCCTTAAATTAGCCCCAGTCTGATTCAAGCTCTATTCTAACTCCTTGGCATATACTTCTTTTTTCTCCACAAGAACTTTGAGCTCATTGATTTCTTCATTAGCTCTTGACAATGAAGCACTCAAAAGATCTTTATCCTTTTTTACCTGACTTAAGGAAGCCTTGGTGATTCCTAAGCCTGTGGATAAAATACGATTTTGTCTTTCCAGATGAGTTTTACTATCTCGTAGCTCTTCAATGATCTCTAAAGAACTTTTCAAATTTCTCCTTCCAATTTTGGGCTTCAAGCTGGGCTCCTTCAGCTATTCTCTCTGCATCTGAAATGACCTTTGCAGACTCACGAGCTTTCTTTTCCAAAATAGAGACCCTTCCCATTAGCTCGGTCCCGATCAGGTTAGCCTAAAAATATAAGGCACAAAAATAAGAACCTAAAGCAAAAAGAAAGCAAATGTCTAAGTTAAATGAAGTTACCTTCAAGGTTGAATGAACTATGTCATTCATTAAAGTGAAGCAGCTGTGACTTTGCATCTTCGTCCTCTCCACATCTCCTATTAGAGGCTCAAGCCAAACATCAGCTCCACCAGTCTTCCTCAAAAGGCTATGAGTAGCAGGTACTTCCAATGTAACCTTTCTCATAGCCATGCCTCTGTTATTGGGACCAGCTTCTGAGTCCATAACAGAGGAAGATGGAGCATTGGAAGAACGAGAAGTGGAAGGAGGAGTAGTAGAAGAGGTGAAAATAGTAGGAGCTACGGGAGTTAAAGCAAAAGAAGAAGGAATAGACACGGGAGCTAACATAAGTACGGAAGCAGGAGCACTCACAGTGGACGAAGAAGCAAAAGAAGTAAATACAGGAGAAGAAACACTCATGGGTGGTGAGGAGACGAAAGAAATAGGAGAAATAGAAACTGAGGAAGATAGAGGAATTTCGTTTAAAACAGGACCGAGCCCCCCAATTTCAAAATCACCAATAGAGAGACAGTGAACAAATTCACTAGTGTCTCTTGGTGCAGTATCTTCATTAGAATGAATCAAGACAAGCTCGGTGGTGGAGGTACGGGCAGGAGTATCTTCAGCTTCATCTTCCATAATAACGCGTCTCCTAACTCTAGGCCTAGATACCAACGAGTTGAGGTAAAAATCCCATGACGTATCAGGTTGGGATGGTATAAATGAATAAGATGGGAAAAAGTGAAGTTGACTTTGGCTATGGTAGATAAAAATATCAAACAAGCCACGACCCTCCATACTAAGGGACCAACTTGATCTAAGCAAATATTGAAGAAGCAACAGAAATCAAGGATAATTTGGCCTATAGCAGGTTTAAATCCAAAAGTAAAGGGATAAGTATAAACGAAAGAATACCCATTTCTATAAGAAGAAATCCTCTGATTAAGGGCAGGAATTGATAGACGAAGACTCTCTTTCCAATTACAATATTTCCTAATGGTAGGGATTGTAAGCTCAGTTATAAGAGAAGGATAAGCATCAGTCTTTTCTAATTTTGCAACTTGCTTCTGAAGAGATGTTCTGTCNGTTTTGTCACCCCTAAAAGATAAATTACTTGGTAAAATATCTTCAACTAAGGGTTCTTGAGAAGAGTCGGAAATCTTTTTACCTTTAGAAGAAGGAGTTTTAGAGATAAAACCTTTGCTGCTTGAACTCGGGGAAGGAGAAGCAGAACCAGTTGAGCCTCCACGTGTGGATCTTAAACTTCGAAGCCATCCTCCTCTGTCCCTACTATGCTTAATCGGAGCAGGGGCATTAGGAAATTGATCAAGAATAGGAACTTTTCTAGGGTTGGGGTTTGGAGACGTCATTATTGGATGAACTTGAACAAAGGAAAGTAAAAGGAAGCAACAGAACACTAGTTGAAGAAGATGACAAAGGAAGAGAGAATTGAAAAGGTATGTGGAAGCAACCGTCAAACTAAGAGGTATAATGACGAAAAGTTTGTATTAAAGAGAACTGTCACTTCATAAAGAAAAAGGTGGAAGAAGAATAGAAAGAAGGAAGTAGAATTGCAGAACTAATCAGAAGAGGACACGTGTAAGAAGCATTAAAAGAGTAAGACAACTGAGGCGTCAGTATTATCATTAGCATTGATTGTGACGAAAATACCACTTCCAATTATTTAATTGATAAATAAAAGAAAAGTGGGGGGACTATCTGTATCGGAAAAAAACTGAATTTATATTAAAGATGACGTGGCATGACACGTGGATTGGTCAAAAGGTCAACAAGTAATGATTAATTGAGAGACACGTGAAGAAGAATTCAAAATAGGCACGGAGTGCAATTTAAATATGTATCTTGTACCTAAAAGAAGAATTTATGTCTAGGAATTCTTAAGGATTCAAAATACAAGAACCTGATGACGAAAGATACGGGAAGAGGAAGTTAAACAGGCACGAGAAGCAGTTTAGACACGAGTCCCGTACCAATTCGAATCATTTAGAGCCAATGAATTGAAAGGCATTGAAGACATGGATCTGAAGACAAAAAGGAGTCCAAATTCAATATTAAATACCTGATACATTGGAAANTATTCTTATTTGTACTAAGGAATTGAACCGTTACTCCTTATTGGCAATAAAAGGAGGAGGTCTCATCATTTGTAAAGTAGATATCATCTACATCATATTGAAATTTGAATTTCTTTACTGTTGATTCTTATTCTAGGAAAGCTTATTATACTTTTTGGTCTCTTGATTATCAGTAACCCGATTTCTTATTTTAAATTCTAGTTTTGACCAAATTATCATTTTTTGGTTAAACAGAGTGGAGACCCTATGTGGGAAAAAGGTGACTTGGGAGTGAGACCCTATGTCTAAAATCTCAACTAGGGAGTGGAGACCCTATGCTGGCAAAAGGCAACTAAGGAGTGGAGACCATGTGTCTAATATAATCTCAACTAGGGAGTGGAGACCCTATGTTGGCAAAAGGCAACTAGGGAGTGGAGACCCTATGTATAAAATAATTTCAACAAGGGAGTGATGGCCCTATGTTTGAAAAGTGATTTGGGAATGGAGATCCTATATCTAAAATCTCAACTAGGAAATGGAGACCCTATGTGGGCAAAAGGCAACTAGGGAGTGAGACCGTATTTCTAAAATCTCAACTAGGGAGTGGAGAGCCTATGTTGGCAAAGAGTGACTAGGGAGTGGAGACCCTAGGTCTAAAATAATCTCAACTAGGTATTGGAGAACCAATGTTTGTTAAAGGCAACTAGGGAGTGGATACCCTATGTCTAAAATAATCTCAACTAGGAATTGAAGACCCTATGTTGGAAAAAGGAGACTAGGGAGTGGAGACCCTATGTCTAAAATAAACACAACAAGGTATGGGTAAAATAATCTCAACTAGGGAGTGGAGACCCTATATTGGATAAAGGCGACTAGGGAATGGAGTCCATAAGTCTAAAATAATCTCGACTAGGGAGTGGAGACCCTACATTGGCAAAAGGTGACGAGGGAGTGGAGACCCTATGTCTAAAATAACCTCAAGTAGGTAGTGGAGACCCTATGTTGCTAAAAGGCGACTAGGGAGTGGAGACCCTAAGTCTAAAATCTCAACTACGGAGTGAAGACCCTATGTTGTCAAAAGGCTACTAAGGAGTGGAGACCCTGTGCCAAAACTCTCAACTAGGTAGTGGAGACCCTATGTTGGCAAAATGCGACTAGGGAGTGGAGACCCTATGTCTTAAATAATCTCTACTAGGGAGTGGAGACCCTATGTTGGAAAAAAGCGACTAGTGATTGGAGACCCTATGTCTAAATAATCTCAACTAGGGAATGGAGACCCTATGTTGGCAAAAAGAAGCTAGTGAGTGGAGACCCTATGCCTAAAATAATCTCAACTAGGGAGCGGATACCCTATATTAGAAAAAGACGACTAGGGAATGGAGACCCTATGTCTAAAATAATCGCAACTCGAGAGTGGAGACCCAATATTGGCAAAACACGACTAGGGAGTGGAGATCCTATGTCTAATATCATAACTAGGGAGTGGAGACCCCATGTTGGCAAAAGGCTACTAGGGATGGAGACCCAATTTCTAAAATAATATCAACTAGGGGGTGAAGACTCTATGTTGGCGAAGGGCGATTAGGGAGTGGAGACCCTATGTCTAAAATCTCAATTAGAGAATAGAGACCCTATGTCTAAAATCTCAACTACGGAGTAGAGACCCTATGTTAGTAAAAGGTGACTATGGAGTGGATACCCTATGTCTAAAATAATCTCAACTAGGGAGTGAAGACTCAATGTTGGGAAAAGATGACTAGGGAGTGGAGACCCTATGTCTAAAACCTCAACTAGAGAGTGGAGATCCTATGTTGAGAAAATGCGACTAGGTAGTGGAGTCCCTTTGTCTAAAACGATTTCAACTAGGGAGTGGAGACCCTATGTTTGAAAAGCGACTAGGGAGTGGAGACCCTATGTGTAAAATAACTCTACAAGGGAGGGGTAAAATAATTTCAACTAGGGAGTGGAGATCCTATATTGGCAAAAGACGACTAGGGAATGGAGACCATACGTCTAAAATAATGTCAACTAGGGAGTGGAGACCCTATATTGGCAAACAGTGACTAGGGAGTGGAGACCCTATGTCTAAAATAATCTCAAGTAGGTTGTCAAGCCCCAAGTCGAGGGACATGACCGGCGCCCGGCCGGGTAGCCTTAGTCAAGCGGACCTGGGTGCCTTTCCTATCCCACGTGTTACCCTGTACTTTTCATTTCTCATAAATAAAGTGATTGACCATTTTATAATTGAAATTACTCTTTTTCAAAACATACACAACATACATGATTACTTAACAAAGTTTACAATTTATATTTACCCGACATACCATACAAAAGTTCATAACCCACATTTACTGTCTACGGAGCCTCTAAAGGTATGACAGGAATAATACAATACTTGCCGGTAACAAGGCTCCGGCTATACCTTACACAAAACCAAATTAAGAATCTGAAATAGAAGTGGCATAAGCCACGCACCCAAGAGGAAAATGGCTCACCAATACCGCCAGTGGAAGATGAAAGAGCGCTACTGCCGATGAACTGGAGTTCCTACTACGGATCCACCTACAATCATAACACGAATGTAGCACCCCCGACAAAAGGGATGTCAGTACACTGGAATTGTACTGGTATGTATGGACAAACTTTGTCCTAAGTAATCTCAAGCCATACTCAAGTAGATAACAGTAATAGAAACAACAATAAAATGCACAGGCGAAGGAACAATCAAGCTAAACAAATTTTCAACACCTAACTTTGTTTCAAGTAGCCTCAAACCATATACAAGTAGAAAATAGCAATAGAAGCAACAACCAAGCACCCATAGAAGTTACAATCAAGCCAAACAAAGGGACAATCAGTGCCCCAGAGGTTACAAACTCTCCTGCTGTCTCCTTTCGCAATTCCTCATCAATGATTTCACAATTGGTACGCATATTGATTTCAATGGCGATTTCGATTGCATTCCACCCTTATTACCTCGTCCACCCTTATTACCTCGGCCACTCTTATCACCCCAACCTATAATTTATCATTTTGTGTTGCGGCGCACAACCCGATCCCACCGTACAGTTTCAATTCACAACAATCACAACAAAAACAAAGAACAATTCACAAAGACCACAACAATGACAATAAGCAATTCACAAAGATCACAATGACATTTCATTAAGGAGTCACAACAATGATTCACAAGTATTCCCATAACCATCAATACTATTTCCGTTGAATTCCACAATTCACAAGTGTTTCATGTAACGGCAATACTTCCCAAGATGCAGCCACAACAATGTTACAAGTGTTTCCATAGCTAATAGTACCAATTCCACTATATGCAACAGTCCATAAGCAATTCAAGTCATTTCAATAATTACACACAGGAAGCCAATTATGTTATTACCACCGTTTGTTCCAATTTCATCATTTACGATTTCCTTTTATCAATGGTTTCCCAACTCTTACCACATAACACTTAATCAAACCAATCAAACACCCAACGAACCAATCACAAGAATTTCACAAACAATCCACATAGCTATCACATACCAATTATTGTACACCAAAATAGGGCGATTTCACAAAGATCAAAGTTAGCCATACATACCGGGAGTCGAATTCCCCTTTTTCTTTTATCTTCTACTTTCAATTTACCCAACATTCTAGCATCATCAATCTAGGTCACAAGTTAACGCATATATCTTAGAATTGAAATTCACAAGTATTATCGGAGCTTATTTGGGTTATCGAGAACTTTCCCTTACTTCTACCCATTTTCATTTTACAAAATTTTAGGTATAAAGAACATGCATGAGTGTTTTGACTTCCACTTTCAACGATTAAGGCATAAAAATCTCCCTTTTTATTAGAATCTGAAAACCAAGGGAAAGGGGTTAGGGATTTTACCTGTAGATATGGAGATGAAGACAATACCCAAGAATTTCCGGGTCTATGTGACTTTGGAAAATCAAATTGAGGAGAACCAAATTTCTCTCTCAAGAACCCCTCCTCCCTCTCTCTTATTTTGTTCAGTAAAATGGTTAAAATGAGGGTTAGGGCGTTATATCAAAAAGGGGGTCGGGTTCTAAAATTAGAAAATTGGAGCCCCGCGTCAACTATGCGGTCAAATCTGCGATCGCAGAGTAAACATGCGGTCCGCGTAATGTGTCGCATAATTGCTCCCCAAAAACTAAATGTTCTGACACGGTATACGACAAGAATGCGGTCCGCATTGATGTTCTGCGGTCGCATAATGCGCCGCAAAATTGACCCCCACAAATCCCTGAGGAATTTATGCGATGATTATGCGGTCCGCATTTTGATTATGCGATCACATAGTGGACCGCACTTTCAACTTCAATTTTGACAAATCTTCTATTACACTCTGCAGTAGGAATGCGGTCCTCATAGCTGCTCTACGACCGCATTCTGGATCGCAGAAATGACAAATTTCTAGAAAATTGATTCTTTTGATTTTTAAAGCTTAGATCAGTACCGAAGAATTCTACGCAATCCTAACACATATTCGGACCTTGGCATTGTGAGCTACTAGGTTTTAAGCATAAAATTTTACGGGGCCTTACATCCTCCCCCACTTATAATCATTCGTCCTCGAATGAGGATATTTGAAAATTAGTTTGTTTTGAAAGACATGATATGCAAACTGTCAAAATTTTCACTAACTCCCATATTTTAGAAAAATTTTGCCAGAGTTTCCTTTGTATTATGGACATATCCACCTGTCAGAGAGCCCCCGAAACATATTCCCATACACCAGTACACAATTACAACTATCTCTACAGCTTGTACACAATTCATCACCTCAACAATTGCACATATTCTATCACTTGATACATTTTGCACATAAACTAGTCACTTCAATGAGTCCCACATTATTTAACCGTTTCAACATACCACATACATATAAACAAACAATTATCAACCTACACTTACCATTAGTTGTTTACTTAACACATGAGTCTTTATAAATCTTTCATTTATCAAAGGAAGGTTCAAGTGACCTAAAGTAATAACAACACATACAACTCTTGCACAATTAGAGAAACTTCACTAGCATTAGGAAGAAAACAATTCAGACACAATGATAGTTGTTTCAGAGATAGAAAGGTCACCTAATTTCTTCTAAGCTTGATCAAACAAATGGGGATATTTCTCTTTTATTTCTTTTTCTGCTTCCCACGTGGCTTCCTCAACTTGTTGACTTCGCCATAATACTTTTGATAGAGGCAACATCCTTATTTCTCAACTTACAAACTTGCCTATCAAGGATGCCAACCGGAACTTCTTCATACGACAAGTCTTCATTAACCTCGATAGTCTCGACTGGTACGATGGTGGATGGATCTCCAACCACTTTCTTCAACATGGACACATGGAACACTAGGTGTACTAATGACATTTCAGGAGGCAGTTCCAGCCTATATGCCACTTTCCCGATCCTTTGAACGATCTGATACGGCCCGACATACCTAGGACTCAACTTCCCCTTTTTCCCGAATCGCATGACTCCCTTCATAGGAGATACCCTCAAGAACACCCAATCATCAACTTTAAATTCCAAATATCTTCGGTGAATGTCCGCATAGGATTTCTAGCGACTCTGAGCAGTTTTTATCCTTTCCTGAATGACCTTAACTTTCTCCATAGCCTGGTACACAAGATCTGGCCCTAGCAATTCTGCTTCACCCACTTCAAACCACCCAATTGGAGACCTACACCTTCTTACGTACAATGCCTCAAATGGGGCCATCTAAATGCTAGCATGAAAGCTGTTATTGTAAGCAAAATCCATAAGTGGTAAGTGGTCATCCCAACTACCTTTGAAATCCAAGACACAAGCCCGCAATATATCCTCAAGCGTCTGAATAGTCCGCTCGGCCTGATCGTCAGTCTGCGGATGGAAAGCTGTGCTAAGATTCACCTGAGTACCCAAACCTTGCTGAAATTTCTTCAAAAAATTAGCTATGAACTGGGCCCCTCAATCCGAGATAATTGAAAGTGGAGTGACATGAAGTTGTACTATCTCCTTGGTATACAATCTAGCATATTGTTCTGTAGTATCAGTGGACTTCACTGGCAAGAAGTGAGCTGATTTGGTGAGTCGATCCACTATTATCCAAATTGAGTCGAACATGCGCTGAGTGCGAGGTAACCCTACCACAAATTCCATATTGATCATCTCCCATTTCTACATTTGTATTTCTATAAGCTGAGTTAATCCACCAGGCCGTTGATGCTCAGCCTTCACTTGCTGACAATTCGTACATTTAGATACAAAGTTCGCCACACACCTTTTCATGTCGTTCCACCAATAAATCTCCTTGAGGTCATGATACATTTTCGTAGAACCTGGGTGTACGGAATACCTGGAAATATGAGCCTCCGCCATCACCCTCTCCCGAAGCTTATCCACATCTGAGACACATAGCCTACCTTGACACCGCAATACACCATCCTCGCCGCTGAGCGAAAATGCCTAAGTCTTGTTATTCGCAACTGCTTCCTTTATCTGAGCCAATGCTAGATCAATAAACTGCTTTTCCTTGATTTCTCTCACCAGAGACGATTCTGCTCTATTACATACCATAACATTCCCCTCGTCTGATGCCGAAATGCGAACCCCCAAACTGGCCAATTGATAAACCTCCTGAGCCAGAGGTCTCTGATTCACCCCGAAATAAGCAAAACTACCCATGAATTTCCGACTGAGAGCGTCGGCCACCACGTTTGCCTTCCCTGGGAGGTACAAAATATTCATATCATAATCCTTAGGCAATTCTAACCACTGTCGCTGCCTTAAATTTAGTTCCTTCTGTTTGAACAAATACTAGAGACTCTTGTGGTTTGAAAACACATCTACATGAACCCTATCAAGATAATGCCGCCATATTTTCAAAGCAAATACAACTGCCGCAAGCTCCAAATCATGCATCAGATAATTCTTTTCGTGATTCTTGAGTTTCCTAGAAGCATATGCTATGACCTTTCCGTGCTGCATCAATACACACCCAAAACCAACCCTTGAGGCATCACAATAAACCACGAACCCCTTATGCCTTATGGCAAGGCCAATACTGGTGCCGAGGTCAACCTTGACTTCAATTCTTGAAAACTTTTCTCACAAGCATCGGACCACTGGAACTTAACTACTTTCTACGTCAATTTAGTAAATATGGAGGCGAGGGTCGAGAATCCCTCCACAAATCTCTGATAATACCCTGCTAAACCCAAGATGCTACGAATCTCTGTCGGGGTCGTGGGTCTAGGCCAATCCTTCACTGCTGCAATTTTCTAGGGATCCACGTGAATCCCTTTAATGGAAGCAACATGACCCAGAAAAGCTACGGACTCCAACCAAAACTCACATTTTGAAAACTTAGCGTATAGTTGGTGCTGATGAAGAGTCTGCAATACTGCTCTAAGGTGAATGGCATGAACCTCCCTGCTCCGTGAATAGATGAGGATGTCGTCAATGAAAATAATCGCAAAGGAATCTAGAAATGGCTTGAAAACCCGATTCATAAGGTCCATGAAAGCTGCTGGGTCGTTGGTTTGCCCAAAAGACATGACCAAGAATTCAAAGTGACCATAGCGAGTTCCGAAGGCGGTCTTTGGAATATCCTGTTCTCTGATCTTCAATTGGTGATACCCGGACCGTAGATCAATTTTGGAGAAGAACTTTGCACCTTGCAATTGGTCGAACAAATCATCTACCCTATGCAAAGGATATTTATTCTTGATGGTGGCTTTGTTAAGTTGCCGATAATCAATGCACATCCGAAGTGATCCATCATTCTTTCTGACAAAAAGAATCGGAGCACCCCACAGCGACACACTCGTTCGTATGAACCCTTTCTCTAATAAATCCTTCAGCTGCTCCTTTAACTCTCTTAATTATAATGGCGCCATTCTGTATAGTGGAATGGATATTGGATGAGTATCTGGCAATACATCAATCACGAAATCAATCTCCCTATCTGGTGGAATCCCTGGAAGCTCATTCGGAAACACATCAGGAAACTCATTCATAACTGGCACGGACTCGAGGGAGACACATCTGAGGTGGTGTCCGCCACCCGGGCCAAATGATAGATACACCCCTTCTTAATCATCTTCGAAGCCTTAAGGTAAGAAATAAACCTACCCTTTAGTACCACACCATTTCCTTTCCACTTAATATTCGGCTCGTTAGGGAACTCGAGGCTCATGACTCTCGTCCGACAGTCAAGCTTGGAAAAGCACGAATAAAGCCAGTCCATCCCCATGATTACATCAAAATCTACCATTCCAAGCTCAATAAGATCGGTCGTGGTAACACAACCACTCACCGTAACAACACAATTTCTATAACCTCGTGAGGTTGTAATAAAATCACCAACCGGAGTCGAGACAGAGAACGGCTTATGAAGTTGTTGGGGTTCTGTCCCAAAATGTGAAGCAATGAATGGGTCCTTGGCACTATGAGCTACTAGGTTTTAAGCACAAAATTTTACCAGACCTTACATAGGGAGTGGATACCCTATGTTGCTAAAAGTAGATGAGGGATAGGATACCCTATGTCTAAAATCTCAACAACGGAGTGGAGACCCTATGTTGGCAAAAGGCTACTAGGGAGTGGAGACCCTATGCCAAAATTCTCAACTAGTTTGAGGAGACCCTATGTTGGCAAAAGGCAACTAGGGAGTGGAGACCCTATGTCTCAAATAATCTCAACTAGGGAGTGGAGACCCTATGTTGGAAAAAGGCGACTAGGGTTTGGAGACTCTATTTCTAAATAATCTCAACTAAGGAGTGGAGACCCTATGTTGGCAAAAAGAAACTAGCGAGTGGAGACCCTATGTCTAAAATAATCTCAACTACGTAGTGGAGACCCTATATTAGAAAAAGGAGACTAGAGAGTGGGGACCTTATGTCTAAAATAATCTCAACTCGGTCGTGGAGACCCTATATTGGCAAAACGTGACTAAGGAGTGGAAATCCTATGTCTAATATATTAACTAGGGAGTGGAGACCCTATGTTGGCAAAAGGCTACTAGGGAGTGGAGACCTTATGTCTAAAATAATATCAACTAGGGAGTGAAGACTATATGTTGGCAAAGATCGACTAGGGAGTGGAGACCCTATGTCAAATATCTCACCTAGGGAATAGAGACCCTATGTTGGTAAAAGGTGACTATGGAGTGGAAACCCTATGTCTAAAATAATCTCAACTAGGGAGTGAAGACTCAATGTTGGGAAAAGGATCCTAAGGAGTGGAGACCTTATGTCTAAAATCTCAACTAGGGAGTGGAGACCCTATGTAGACAAAAGGCGACTAGGTAGTGGAGTCCTTTTGTCTAAAATTATTTCAACTAGTGAGTGGAGACCTTATGTTTGAAAAGTGACTAGGGAGTGGAGACCCTATTTGTAAAATCTTAACTAGGGAATGGAGAACCTATGTTATCAAAAGGAGACTAGGGAGTGGAGACCCTATGTCTAAAATCTAAACTAGGGAGTGGAGACCCTATGTGGGCAAAAGGCTACTAGGTATTTAGACCTTATGTCTGAAATAAAATCGACAAGGGATTGGAGACCCTATTTCTAAAATAATCCCAACTAGGGAGTGGAGACCATATATTGGCAAAAGGTGACTAGGTATTGGAGACCATACGTATAAAATAATCTGAACTACGGAGAAGAGATGCTATGTTGGCAAAAACTGACTAGGGAGTGGAGACCCTATGTCTAATATAATCTCAACTAGGGAATGGAGACCCTGTGTTGGTAAAAGGCAACTAGAGAGTGGAGACCCTAAGTCCAAAATTTTAACTAGGGAGTGGAGACCCTATGTTGGTAAAAGGCTACTACAGAGTGGAGACCCTATGCCAAAACTCTGAACTAGGGAGTGGAGACCCTATGTTGGCAAGAGAGGACTTGGGAGTGGAGAGCCTATGTCTCAAATAATGTCAACTAGGGAGTGTAGACCCTATTTTCGCAAAAGGCGACTAGGGATTGGAGACCTTATGTCTAAAATAATTTCAACAAGGGAGTGGAGACCTATGTTGGCAAAAAGCGACTAGGGAGTGTAGACCCTTTATTAGAAAAAGACGAATATGGAGTGGAGACCCTATGTCTAAAATAATCTCAACTCGGCAGTGGAGACCCTATATTGGCAAAAGGCGACTAGGGAGTGGAGACCCTATGTCTAATAAAACCTCAACTAGGGAGTGAAAAATATATGTTGGCAAAAGGAGACTAGGGAGTGGAGACCCTATGTCTAAAATCTCAACTAGGGAGTGGAGATCCTATGTCTAAAATCTCAACTTGGGAGTAGAGACCCTATGTTGGTAAAAGGTGACTATGGAGTGGAGACCCTATGTCTAAAATAATCTCAACTAGGGAATGAAGACTCTATGTTGGCAAAAGGCGACTAGGTAGAGGATACCCTATGTCTAAATTCTCAACTAGGGAGTGGAGACCCTATGTTGACAAAAGGCAACTAGGGAGTGGAGACCCAATGTCTAAAATTATTTCAACAAGGGAGTTTAGCCCCTATATTTGAAAAGCGACTAGGGAGTGAAGACCCTATGTGGGCAAAACGCGACTAGGGAGTGAGACCCTATGTCTGAGTTTTTGACTTGGGAATGGAGACCCTATGTCTAAAATCTCAACTAGGGAGTAGAGACTATATGTTGGTAAAAGGTGACTAGGGAGTGGAGACCCTCTGTGTAAAATCTTAACTAGGGAATGTAGACACAATACTAGAAAAAGGCGACTAGGGAGTGGAGACCCTCTGTGTAAAATCTTAACTAGGGAATGTAGACACAATACTAGAAAAAGGCGACTAGGGAGTGGAGACCCTCTGTGTAAAATCTTAACTAGGGAATGTAGACACAATACTAGAAAAAGGCGACTAGGGAGTGGAGACCCTCTGTGTAAAATCTTAACTAGGGAATGTAGACACAATACTAGAAAAAGGCGACTAGGGAGTGGAGACCCTCTGTGTAAAATCTTAACTAGGGAATGTAGACACAATACTAGAAAAAGGCGACTAGGGAGTGGAGACCCTCTGTGTAAAATCTTAACTAGGGAATGTAGACACAATACTAGAAAAAGGCGACTAGGGAGTGGAGACCCTCTGTGTAAAATCTTAACTAGGGAATGTAGACACAATACTAGAAAAAGGCGACTAGGGAGTGGAGACCCTCTGTGTAAAATCTTAACTAGGGAATGTAGACACAATACTAGAAAAAGGCGACTAGGGAGTGGAGACCCTCTGTGTAAAATCTTAACTAGGGAATGTAGACACAATACTAGAAAAAGGCGACTAGGGAGTGGAGACCCTCTGTGTAAAATCTTAACTAGGGAATGTAGACACAATACTAGAAAAAGGCGACTAGGGAGTGGAGACCCTCTGTGTAAAATCTTAACTAGGGAATGTAGACACAATACTAGAAAAAGGCGACTAGGGAGTGGAGACCCTCTGTGTAAAATCTTAACTAGGGAATGTAGACACAATACTAGAAAAAGGCGACTAGGGAGTGGAGACCCTCTGTGTAAAATCTTAACTAGGGAATGTAGACACAATACTAGAAAAAGGCGACTAGGGAGTGGAGACCCTCTGTGTAAAATCTTAACTAGGGAATGTAGACACAATACTAGAAAAAGGCGACTAGGGAGTGGAGACCCTCTGTGTAAAATCTTAACTAGGGAATGTAGACACAATACTAGAAAAAGGCGACTAGGGAGTGGAGACCCTCTGTGTAAAATCTTAACTAGGGAATGTAGACACAATACTAGAAAAAGGCGACTAGGGAGTGGAGACCCTCTGTGTAAAATCTTAACTAGGGAATGTAGACACAATACTAGAAAAAGGCGACTAGGGAGTGGAGACCCTCTGTGTAAAATCTTAACTAGGGAATGTAGACACAATACTAGAAAAAGGCGACTAGGGAGTGGAGACCCTCTGTGTAAAATCTTAACTAGGGAATGTAGACACAATACTAGAAAAAGGCGACTAGGGAGTGGAGACCCTCTGTGTAAAATCTTAACTAGGGAATGTAGACACAATACTAGAAAAAGGCGACTAGGGAGTGGAGACCCTCTGTGTAAAATCTTAACTAGGGAATGTAGACACAATACTAGAAAAAGGCGACTAGGGAGTGGAGACCCTCTGTGTAAAATCTTAACTAGGGAATGTAGACACAATACTAGAAAAAGGCGACTAGGGAGTGGAGACCCTCTGTGTAAAATCTTAACTAGGGAATGTAGACACAATACTAGAAAAAGGCGACTAGGGAGTGGAGACCCTCTGTGTAAAATCTTAACTAGGGAATGTAGACACAATACTAGAAAAAGGCGACTAGGGAGTGGAGACCCTCTGTGTAAAATCTTAACTAGGGAATGTAGACACAATACTAGAAAAAGGCGACTAGGGAGTGGAGACCCTCTGTGTAAAATCTTAACTAGGGAATGTAGACACAATACTAGAAAAAGGCGACTAGGGAGTGGAGACCCTCTGTGTAAAATCTTAACTAGGGAATGTAGACACAATACTAGAAAAAGGCGACTAGGGAGTGGAGACCCTCTGTGTAAAATCTTAACTAGGGAATGTAGACACAATACTAGAAAAAGGCGACTAGGGAGTGGAGACCCTCTGTGTAAAATCTTAACTAGGGAATGTAGACACAATACTAGAAAAAGGCGACTAGGGAGTGGAGACCCTCTGTGTAAAATCTTAACTAGGGAATGTAGACACAATACTAGAAAAAGGCGACTAGGGAGTGGAGACCCTCTGTGTAAAATCTTAACTAGGGAATGTAGACACAATACTAGAAAAAGGCGACTAGGGAGTGGAGACCCTCTGTGTAAAATCTTAACTAGGGAATGTAGACACAATACTAGAAAAAGGCGACTAGGGAGTGGAGACCCTATGTCTAAAATCTCAACTAGGGAGTAGAGACTATATGTTGGTAAAAGGTGACTAGGGAGTGGAGACCCTATGTCTAAAATTATTTAAACTAGGGAGTGGAGACCCTATGTTTGGAAAGCGACTAGGGAGTGGAGACCCTATGTGTAAAATCTTAACTAGGGAATGTAGACACAATATTAGAAAAAGGCGACTAGGGAGTGGAGACCCTATGTCTAAAATATCTACTTTGGAGTAAAGACCCTATGCTGGAAAAAGGCGACTAGGGAGTGAGACCCTATGTCTAAAATAAACTCAACAAGGGAGTGGACACCCTATGTCTAAAATAATCCCAACTAGGAGTGGAGGACATATAATGGCAAAAGGCGACTAGGGACTGGAGACCATTCGTCTAAAATAATCTCAACTAGGGAGTGGACACCCTATGTTGGCAAAAAGTGACTAGGAAGTGGAGACCCTATGTCAAAAATAATCTCAACTAGGGAGTGGAGACCATGTGTTGGTAAACGGCAACAAGGGAGTGGAGACCCTATGCCAAAACTCTCAACTCGGGCTTGTAGAACCTATGTTGGCAAAAGAGGACTTGGAAGTGGAGACCCTATGTCTCAAATAATCTCAACTAGGTTGTGGAGACCCGCTGTTGGCAAATGCGACTATGAATTGGAGACCCTATGTCTAAAATAATCTCAATAAGGGAGTGGAGACCCTACGTTGGCAGTAAGTGATTGTGAGTGGATACCCTATGTCTAAAATAATCTGAACTCGGGAGTGGAGACCCTATGTTGGCAAAAGGCTACTAGGGAGTGGAGGCCCTATGTCTAATATCTCAGCTAGGGAGTGGAGACACTATTTTGGCAGAAGTATACTAGGGAGTGGATACCCTATGTCTAAAATCTCAACTAGGGAGTGGAGGCCCTATGTCTAAAAACTCTACTAGGGAGTAGAGACCCTATGTTTGTAAAAGGTGACTAGGGAGTGGAGACCCTATGTCTAAAATACTGTCAACTAGGGAGTGAAGACTCTATGATGGCAAAAGGCGACTAGGTAGAGGATACCCTATGTCTAAATTCTCAACTAGGGAGTGGAGACCCTATGTCTAAAATACTGTCAACTAGGGAGTGAAGACTCTATGATGGCAAAAGGCGACTAGGTAGAGGATACCCTATGTCTAAATTCTCAACTAGGGAGTGGAGACCCTATGTCTAAAATACTGTCAACTAGGGAGTGAAGACTCTATGATGGCAAAAGGCGACTAGGTAGAGGATACCCTATGTCTAAATTCTCAACTAGGGAGTGGAGACCCTATGTCTAAAATACTGTCAACTAGGGAGTGAAGACTCTATGATGGCAAAAGGCGACTAGGTAGAGGATACCCTATGTCTAAATTCTCAACTAGGGAGTGGAGACCCTATGTCTAAAATACTGTCAACTAGGGAGTGAAGACTCTATGATGGCAAAAGGCGACTAGGTAGAGGATACCCTATGTCTAAATTCTCAACTAGGGAGTGGAGACCCTATGTCTAAAATACTGTCAACTAGGGAGTGAAGACTCTATGATGGCAAAAGGCGACTAGGTAGAGGATACCCTATGTCTAAATTCTCAACTAGGGAGTGGAGACCCTATGTCTAAAATACTGTCAACTAGGGAGTGAAGACTCTATGATGGCAAAAGGCGACTAGGTAGAGGATACCCTATGTCTAAATTCTCAACTAGGGAGTGGAGACCCTATGTCTAAAATACTGTCAACTAGGGAGTGAAGACTCTATGATGGCAAAAGGCGACTAGGTAGAGGATACCCTATGTCTAAATTCTCAACTAGGGAGTGGAGACCCTATGTCTAAAATACTGTCAACTAGGGAGTGAAGACTCTATGATGGCAAAAGGCGACTAGGTAGAGGATACCCTATGTCTAAATTCTCAACTAGGGAGTGGAGACCCTATGTCTAAAATACTGTCAACTAGGGAGTGAAGACTCTATGATGGCAAAAGGCGACTAGGTAGAGGATACCCTATGTCTAAATTCTCAACTAGGGAGTGGAGACCCTATGTCTAAAATACTGTCAACTAGGGAGTGAAGACTCTATGATGGCAAAAGGCGACTAGGTAGAGGATACCCTATGTCTAAATTCTCAACTAGGGAGTGGAGACCCTATGTCTAAAATACTGTCAACTAGGGAGTGAAGACTCTATGATGGCAAAAGGCGACTAGGTAGAGGATACCCTATGTCTAAATTCTCAACTAGGGAGTGGAGACCCTATGTCTAAAATACTGTCAACTAGGGAGTGAAGACTCTATGATGGCAAAAGGCGACTAGGTAGAGGATACCCTATGTCTAAATTCTCAACTAGGGAGTGGAGACCCTATGTCTAATACCTCAACTAGGGAGTGGAGATCCTATGTCTAAAATCTCAACTAGGGAGTAGAGACCCTATGTTGGTAAAAGGTGACTATGGAGTGGAGACCCTATGTCTAAAATAATGTCAACTAGGGAGTGAAGACTCTATGATGGCAAAAGGCGACTAGGTAGAGGATACCCTGTGTCTAAATTCTCAACTAGGGAGTGGAGACCCTAAGTTGACAAAAGGCAACTAAGGAGTGGAGACCCAATGTCTAAAATTATTTCAACAAGGGAGTTTAGCCCATATATTTGAAAAGCGACTAGGAGTGGAGACCCAATGTGGGCAAAACGCGACTAGGGAGTGAGACCCTATGTCTGAAATTTCGACTAGGGAATGGAGACCCTATGTCTAAAATCTCAACTAGGGAGTAGAGACTATATGTTGGTAAAAGGTGACTAGGGAGTGGAGACCCTATGTCTAAAATTATTTCAACTGGGGAGTGGAGACCCTATGTTTGGAAAGCGACTAGGGAGTGGAGACCCTATGTGTAAAATCTTAACTAGGGAATGGAGACGCAATATTAGCAAAAGGCGACTAGGGAGTGAGACCCTATGTCTAAAATAAACTCAACAAGGGAGTGGACACCCTATGTCTAAAATAATCCCAACTAGGAGTGGAGGACATATAATGGCAAAAGGCAACTAGGGACTAGAGACCATTCGTCTAAAATAATCTCAACTAGGGAGTGGAGACCCTGTGTTGGCAAAAAGTGACTAGGAAGTGGAGACCCTATGTCAAAAATAATCTCAACTAGGGAGTGGAGACCATGTGTTGGTAAACGGCAACTAGGGAGTGGAGACCCTATGCCAAAACTCTCAACTAGGGCTTGTAGACCCTATGTTGGGAAAAGAGGACTATGAAGTGGAGACCCTATGTCTCAAATAATCTCAACTAGGTAGTGGAGACCCGCTGTTGGCAAATGCGACTACGAATTGGAGACCCTATGTCTAAAATAATCTCAACAAGGGAGTGGAGGCCCTACGTTGGCAAAAGGCTACTAGGGAGTGGAGACCCTATGTCTAATATCTCAGCTAGGGAGGGGAGACACTACGTTGGCAGAAGTATTCTAGGGAGTGGATACTCTATGTCTAAAATCTCAACTAGGGAGTGGAGGCCCTATGTCTAAAATCTCTACTAGGGAGTAGAGACCCTATGTTTGTAAAAGGTGACTTGGGAGTGGAGACCCTATGTATAATATAATCTCAACAAGGGAGTGAAGAATATATTTTGGCAAAAGTAGACTACGGAACGGAGACCCTATGTCTAAAATATCAACTAGGGAGTAGAGACCCTATGTTGGTAAAAGGTGACTATGGAGTGGAGGCCCTATGTGTAAAATAATCTCAACTAGGGAGTGAAGACTCTACATGGGGAAAAGGCAACTACGGAGTGGAGACGCTATGTCAATAATCTCAGCTAGGGAGTGGAGACACTATATTGGTAAAAGGCTACTAGTGAGTGGAGACCCTATGTCTAATTTCTCAATTAGGGAGTGGAGACCCTATGTCAAAAATCTCAACTAGGGACTAGAGACCCTATGTTGGTAAAAGGTGACTAGGGAGTGGAGACGCTATGTCTAAAATAATCTCAACTAGGGAGCGAAGACTCTATGTCAGCAAAGGGCGACTAGGGAGTGGAGACCCTATGTCTAATATCATCTCAACTAGGGAATGGAAACCCTATTTGGTAAAAGGCGACTAGGGCGTGGAGACCCTATGTCCAAAATCTTAACAAGGGAGTGGAGACCCTATGTTGGCAAAAGGCTACTAGAGAGTGGAGACCCCAATGCCAAAATTCTGAACTAGGGAGTGGAGACCCTATGTTGGCAAGAGAGGACTTGGTAGTGGAGACCCTATGTCTCAAATAATCTCAACTATGGAGTGTAGACCCTATTTTGGCAAAAGGCGACTAGGGATAGGAGTCCCTATGTCTAAAATAGATTCAACTAGGGAGTGGAGACCCTATGCTGGCAAAAAGCGACTAGGGAGTGTAGACCCTTTATTAGAAAAAGGCGAATATGGAGTGGAGACCCTATGTCTAAAATAATCTGAACTCGGCAGTGGAGACCCTATGTTGGCAAAAGGCGACTAGGGAGTGGAGACCCTATGTCTAATAAAATCTCAACTAGGGAGTAGAGACCCTATGTTGGTAAAAGGTGACTATGGAGTGGAGACCCTATGTCTAAAATAATCTCAACTAGGGAGTGAAGACTCTATGTCGGCAAAAGGCGACTAGGTAGAGGATACCCTGTGTCTAAATTCTCAACTAGGGAGTGGAGACCCTAAGTTGACAAAAGGCAACTAGGGAGTGGAGACCCAATGTCTAAAATTATTTCAACAAGGGAGTTTAGCACCTATATTTGAAAAGCGACTAGGAGTGGAGACCCAATGTGGGCAAAACGCGACTAGGGAGTGAGACCCTATGTCTGAAATTTCGACTAAGGAATGGAGACCCTATGTCTAAAATCTCAACTAGGGAGTAGAGACTATATGTTGGTAAAAGGTGACTAGGGAGTGGAGACCCTATGTTTAAAATTATTTCAACTAGGGAGTGGAGACCCTATGTTTGGAAATCGACTAGGGAGTGGAGACCCTATGTGTAAAATCTTAACTAGGGAATGGAGACGCAATATTAGCAAAAGGCGACTAGGGAGTGGAGACCCTATGTCTAAAATATCTACTTTGGAGTAAAGACCCTATGCAGGAAAAAGGCGACTAGGGAGTGAGACCCTATGTCTAAAATAAACTCAACAAGGGAGTGGACACCCTATGTCTAAAATAATCCCAACTAGGAGTGGAGGACATATAATGGCAAAAGGCGACTAGGGACTGGAGACCATTCGTCTAAAATAATCTCAACTAGGGAGTGGACACCCTATGTTGGCAAAAAGTGACTAGGAAGTGGAGACCCTATGTCAAAAATAATCTCAACTAGGGAGTGGAGACCCTATGCCAAAACTCTCAACTCGGGCTTGTAGAACCTATGTTGGCAAAAGAGGACTTGGAAGTGGAGACCCTATGTCTCAAATAATCTCAACTAGGTTGTGGAGACCCGCTGTTGGCAAATGCGACTATGAATTGGAGACCGTATGTCTAAAATAATCTCAATAAGGGAGTGGAGACCCTACGTTGGCAGTAAGTGATTGTGAGTGGAGACCCTATGTCTAAAATAATCTGAACTCGGGAGTGGAGACCCTATGTTGGCAAAAGGCTACTAGGGAGTGGAGACCCTATGTCTAATATCTCAGCTAGGGAGTGGAGACACTATGTTGGCAGAAGTATACTAGGGAGTGGATACCCTATGTCTAAAATCTCAACTAGGGAGTGGAGGCCCTATGTCTAAAATCTCAACTAGGGAGTGAAGAATATATGTTGGCAAAAGTAGACTACGGAGTGGAGACCGTATGTCTAAAATCTCAACTAGGGAGTGGAGACCCTATGTCTAAAATCTCAACTAGGGAGTAGAGACCCTATGTTGGTAAAAGATGACTATGGAGTGGAGACCCTATGTCTAAAATAATCTCTACTAGGGAGCGAAGACTCGACATGGGGAAAAGGCAACTACGGAGTGGAGACCCTATGTCTATAATCTCAGCTATGGAGTGGAGACACTATATTGGTAAAAGGCTAATAGAGAGTGGAGACCCTATGTCTAAAATCTCAACTAGGGAGTGGAGACCCTATGTCTAAAATCTCAACTAGGGAGTAGAGACCCTATGTTGGTAAAAGGTGACTAGGGAGTAGAGACGCTATGTCTAAAATAATCTCAACTAGGGAGCGAAGACTCCATGTTAGCAAAGGGCGACTAGGGAGTAGAGAGCCTATGTCTAAACTCTGAACTAGAGAGTGGAGACCCTATCTCTAAAATCTCAACTAGGGAGTAGAGACCCTATGTTGGTAAAATGTGACTATGGAGTGGAGACCATACGTCTAAAATAATCTCACCTAGGGAGTGAAGACTCTAAATGGGGAAAAGGCAACTAGGAAGTGGAGACCCTATGTCTAAAATCGCAACTAGGGAGTTGAGACCCTATGTCTAAAATCGCAACTAGGGAGTTGAGACCCTATGTCTAAAATCGCAACTAGGGAGTTGAGACCCTATGTCTAAAATCGCAACTAGGGAGTTGAGACCCTATGTCTAAAATCGCAACTAGGGAGTTGAGACCCTATGTCTAAAATCGCAACTAGGGAGTTGAGACCCTATGTCTAAAATCGCAACTAGGGAGTTGAGACCCTATGTCTAAAATCGCAACTAGGGAGTTGAGACCCTATGTCTAAAATCGCAACTAGGGAGTTGAGACCCTATGTCTAAAATCGCAACTAGGGAGTTGAGACCCTATGTCTAAAATCGCAACTAGGGAGTTGAGACCCTATGTCTAAAATCGCAACTAGGGAGTTGAGACCCTATGTCTAAAATCGCAACTAGGGAGTTGAGACCCTATGTCTAAAATCGCAACTAGGGAGTTGAGACCCTATGTCTAAAATCGCAACTAGGGAGTTGAGACCCTATGTCTAAAATCGCAACTAGGGAGTTGAGACCCTATGTCTAAAATCGCAACTAGGGAGTTGAGACCCTATGTCTAAAATCGCAACTAGGGAGTTGAGACCCTATGTCTAAAATCGCAACTAGGGAGTTGAGACCCTATGTCTAAAATCGCAACTAGGGAGTTGAGACCCTATGTCTAAAATCGCAACTAGGGAGTTGAGACCCTATGTCTAAAATCGCAACTAGGGAGTTGAGACCCTATGTCTAAAATCGCAACTAGGGAGTTGAGACCCTATGTCTAAAATCGCAACTAGGGAGTTGAGACCCTATGTCTAAAATCGCAACTAGGGAGTTGAGACCCTATGTCTAAAATCGCAACTAGGGAGTTGAGACCCTATGTCTAAAATCGCAACTAGGGAGTTGAGACCCTATGTCTAAAATCGCAACTAGGGAGTTGAGACCCTATGTCTAAAATCGCAACTAGGGAGTTGAGACCCTATGTCTAAAATCGCAACTAGGGAGTTGAGACCCTATGTCTAAAATCGCAACTAGGGAGTTGAGACCCTATGTCTAAAATCGCAACTAGGGAGTTGAGACCCTATGTCTAAAATCGCAACTAGGGAGTTGAGACCCTATGTCTAAAATCGCAACTAGGGAGTTGAGACCCTATGTCTAAAATCGCAACTAGGGAGTTGAGACCCTATGTCTAAAATCGCAACTAGGGAGTTGAGACCCTATGTCTAAAATCGCAACTAGGGAGTTGAGACCCTATGTCTAAAATCGCAACTAGGGAGTTGAGACCCTATGTCTAAAATCGCAACTAGGGAGTTGAGACCCTATGTCTAAAATCGCAACTAGGGAGTTGAGACCCTATGTCTAAAATCGCAACTAGGGAGTTGAGACCCTATGTCTAAAATCGCAACTAGGGAGTTGAGACCCTATGTCTAAAATCGCAACTAGGGAGTTGAGACCCTATGTCTAAAATAATCTCAACTAAGGAGTGGGGACCCTATGTTGGCAAAAGGCTACTAGAGAGTGGAGACCCTATGCCAAAACTCTGAACTAGGGAGTGGAGGCCTTATGGCAAAAGAGGAATAGGGAGTGAAGACCCAATGTCTCAAATAATCTCAACTAAGGAGTGGGGACCCTATGTTGGCAAAAGGCGACTAGGGATAGGAGACTCTATGTCTAAAATAATCTCAACTAGGGAGTGGAAACCCTATGTCTAAAATTATTTCAACTAGGGAGTGGAGCCCCTATGTTTGAAAAGCGGCTAGGCAGTGGAGACCCTGTGTTTAAAATCTTAAATAGGAAGTGGAGACCTTATGTTAGCAAAAGGAGACTATGGAGTGTAGACCCTCTGTCTAAAATCTCAACTAGGGAGTGAAGACTCTACGTGGGCAAAAGGCGACTAGGGAGAGAGAGACCCTATGTCTAATATCTCGACTAGGGAGTGGAGACCCTATGTTGGCAAAAGGCGACTAGGGAGTGGAGACCCTATGTTGGCAAAAGGCTTCTTGGGAGTGGATACCCTACGTCTAAAATCGGAACTATGAAATGGAAACCCTATGTTGGTAAAAGGTGACTAGGGAGTGGAGACCCTACGTCTAAAATAATCTCAACTAGGGAGTGGAAACCCTATGTTGTCAAAAGGCGACTAAGGAGTTAAGACCCTAGGTCTAAATCTCAACTAGGGAGTGGAGACCCTATGTTGACAAATGGCGACTAGGGAGTGGAGACCCTATGTCTAAAATAATTCCAACTCGGGAGTGGAGACCTTATGTTTGAAAAGCGACTAGGGAGTGGAGATCCGATGCCTAAAATCTTAACTATGGGGTGGAGACCCTATGTTAGCAAACGGCGACGAGGGAGTAGAGACTTTATGTCTAAAATCACAACTACATAGTGGAGACCCTATGTGGGCAAAAGGCAAAAAGGGAGTGAGACCCTATGTCTAATAGCTCAACTAGGGAATGGAGACCCTATGTCGGCAAAAGGCAAGTAGGGAGTGGAGACCCTATGTCTAAAAGAATATCAACTAGGGATTGGAGACTATATATTGGACAAAGGCGACTAGGGATTGGAGACCATATGTCGAAAGAACTTAACTAGGGAGAGGAAACCCAATGTTGGCAAATAGCGACTAGGGAGTGGAGACCCTATGTATAAAATAATCTCAACTAGGGTGTGGAGACACTATGTTAGAGAAAGGCGACTAGGGAGTGGAGACCCTATTTCTAAAATAAATTCAACTAGGGAGTGGACACCCTATGTCTAAAATAATCTCAACTAGGGAGTGGAGACCCTATATTGGCGAAAGGAGACTAGGGATTAGAGACCCTATGTCTAAAATAATCTCAACTAGGCAGTGGAGACCCTATGTTGGCAAAAAGCGACTAGAGAGTGCGGACCGTTTGTCTAAAATAATCTCAACTAGGAAGTGGAGACCCTGTGAGCACGTAATTTTTGCTTTAAGCAATTTTATTCCAAAAGTTCCAAATAAAATGATTTCTTTACTATTTTACCATTTTTGTGGATTTTTGTTGAAATTGGTGTTAATTGCTGCATTTCAATTCATATACGAAAATATACACATGCATTAGGGGGTGTTGATTTTACAATTTTAGTATTAATTTATTTTAAAGAAAAATCAAAAAATAGTCTTTGTATAAACAATTTAATAAAGAAAATACAAAAATACAAAAAATAATACAATACAAAAATACAAGTGAAAATAATTATAAAAATACAAAAATAAATGAAGAAAAATACGAGAATTGTTAATTGGGCCAAATTTAAAGACCCAAATCAGAAGTAACCACCCAGGCCCAAAGGATTCTACCTGGTCTGTCCCTTTATATATCAAAACGACCTTGTTTAAGTACAAAGGGATCTGGGCCGTCGAAATAATCAATCTAACGGACGGGATTAATACCTATAATAATAAAAACGACATCATTTCTTAGGAATTAATCATGGCCATTGATCTCTGGTGATCTAACGGTTGAAGATGGACTTTCATTTAATCAAACGGCGTCGTTTTAAGTCCCAGATAATCTCAATCGTTGATTCTTTTAATCCAACGGTTCTTGATCACCATCAGTCTTTAATATGTTAAACGTTACACCCCCCTTCATTTTCACTCCTCATCTCTAATAAGCTAACCCTCGGGAGACGGCAGTTATGCCAAACCCTTCGCCCATAACACCATAAACGCCTCTCAGTCTCCTCTTCCCACCCCCATACCTTTTTTCCCTCGAATAAAGCCGAAAACCTTCGAATATTCAAACTAGTATCGCCGGAACCCTAGTTCAGGCGAACACTGCTTCATTAAAACCACTCCCAAATCACCCTATAATATCCTCTTGACATCCTCAACAGCTTTCTGAAGCCCTTAAATCCCAAGGACCCCTGGAAACCCAAAAATGATAAAGAGGAGTCTGCCGGTGTCTAAAAACTTCAAGAAAAAGGCTGTAAAAGGCCTCTTGAGTACCGAAGGTCGATTTTTTAAAGAAATAGAAGAAAAAAGAAAAGCCAAAAGAAAAGATTATCAGAAAATAAGAAAAAAAAAGCTAAGTATCTTCTTTCTTTCTTTCTTTTTGTATTTTTCTATGTATGCATGTGTTGGTTTTTTATTCTTAAATGATTAGATTTTCTGATTATTAATTCTTGGTACGCTAAAACTGATCTATTTTGAAACTAAAGGAGAATAAAATCTTACTAAATAAATTATGATATTAGTCTTAGGAATTAAATAAATTTTAATAGCCTTTGATAATTTTTGGTATTGACTGTTGATATTAATTAGGGGTTTTTTTTATAAATATTAGATATTTGTTGATTGTTTTCTAGAATTTTTCAATACTATTATCATCAGTTCTTTGATTCTGATAATTGTTAGAAATAGTTTTGTTTTGTATTAATTAGTTTTTTAAAGAATTTTATTGCTAGTTTGATTAATACGATTGGGTATAGCTGATTAGACTATATTTTGTTTGGTGATTCTGAGAAATAGTATTAGGATAATTTCATAAAAACTAAATAAGTCTAAGCGTAAAGAGGTAAAAGGCAATAATGTCATTCCGTAAATAGGATTTGGGTTCAACGGTGATTTGGGAATACAAAAGTGGTTTAATTATAATAAAACTTAGGAGGTGGGGGTAATGTGGGCAATATAAACGGTAATGCAGTAAAATACCAATTAAAAGTGGGGGTAAAAAGGTAAAAACAATGGAATAGAACATTCTAGATACAGGAAAAAGGGGAAATTATGTATTTATAAGGGGTCAAAATCGATTAGCTAACAAATAATGACGGTACAATTGAAATAAAAAGGGGACTGTTTGATAAAGTCTGAAATTTAAACTTCCCACTCTTTTTGTTCTATAAATAGGCCTCACTTGGCCTCTTTGAACAAGTTTAGAAAATCTGAAACATTTTCTCAAGCAATTTCTGCTATCCTAGATCAAAATTTTCGATACTTTTTCAATTCAGAAAACTAAAAAAAATAAAAAAACATTAGAGTTAATAGAAAATATCCAAAATCCATTGTGTAATTAATCTGAATTCAACTTGAAGGCTGTTTTGTTGAGTGTTTCTGATTCTTGTGATTGAAAGACCAGAATTGCGATTTGAAATTGTCAATTGTGTTCTCCTGAGCTTTATTCTTCTACTGTTAGTTAAATCTAGTGTTAGTGAAACTGTGTTTGGATTTTTTATTGCTGATTCCTGTTGTTGTTTGCCTTAGAGATCTCATTCTTCTCTTCTCATATTTTACTCAGTTACACACCTATCATAACTGATGTAACTTTGAGCTGGATCTTTGCAATGGAACGCTTAATTGTTGTGTTGAAAATTTTCACTGTTATCATATGTGTATGTTGAATATAATTAGACTAGAATAGCTATAGTATTAGACGTGAAATTTGTATTCTATAGGATCAGTGAGTTTTGTATTGGACGTTTAATTTGGACTATACTCAAACTTTTAATAACCGAACTTTTATTAGTTGTAGCTTAGTATAAAATATTTTAAGCCCTTGTGATTATCTATGAGAGTGAAATAGGTTTAGACCTCATTTGATATGCCATGAAAAAGAAAATTGAACTAATTCGTCAACATTTTTCGCTGATCTCTTTTTATTGATAGCTTCAGTTGTAAAAATCGAAAAACAGAAATAAAGTTCATATGTTATGTCAAATCTGTTTTCATTTAGGCCATTTCTGAAACAGTGTGAAATACAATAGTTTTTTTAGTGTTGTGTTCCAGTTTATATAGTGTTAAATGTTCGATTCTAAGAGTGAATGAAATATTAATCAGGCCTTTGGATATACTAATTGCAAAAATCACTAAGTGATATAGTGGTATTGATGTCCTATTATTGTTAAAAATATATTTTCAATTAGATAGTCTGATAATTGATCTGTTTATGAATATCTATAAAATCAAATAGTCTGAATTCAAGTTTCATCAATATTCTCATTTAAAAATGCATAAGTTGTTTAAATAAAAAACGAATCATTAATTTATGTTAATCATTAGTGAAATTAGCCTGAAATTGAGCATGTTAGTTTAATAGTAAAATGATTTTCTTGTTTCAAGCCATACGAAAGCAAATGTCATTTATGTTAAAATTGGACAGTTCATAAGCTTTATTCTGGAACTGGGCTCATTTTGAGCCCAAAGCTTAGCCACCAACAGACATAAACATGTCTGATAGGGCTGGAATTTGTTTGAGTATAGAGATAGCTTAAGCCATAGTTTGGGCCTAAAAATGGCCTGGTTTAATGCCATAGGGACTCGATATCCATTTTATGACCCGTTTATACTCCCATTTGGTCTTTTGGGCCGATTATTTGGGTAAATCTGGAAATTCATCAAAAGCTCGATTTTTCGAATAATAATAGTTGATTATGATATAAAAATAGAAAAAAATATAGATTTCATTAGGCTTGGCCTTTAGTAATAAATGAGATGAGCCTTGCCAAATCAAAAATATAATTGTGGGGCCCTCATTAATTTATTACTAAAATATTTAGTATTCGGGATAGGTCGTTTAGCGAATTTCACGGCCTTCCCAAAAGATATAACACGTTAGTCGCTTTAGATGCGATTTTAAATAAATCTTACTTTCCTAAAATGGGTGTGCATTTCATGCAACCCAAATCCAAATTCAAAAACTTCGAATAAGAATATGTCGAGGATCCGGGTGCATTTCATGTGACATGATCTGAAAACATGTCCTTAAACGACGTTCACTTTCTTAAAATAAAATATTTTGACAAAAGCGGTAATTAATTCTAAAAATGCACAAATTGGATAACATGTATTAAAATCAAATATTTTAGCCAAATATGACAGTTGAGCGACCGTGCTAGAACAACGGAATTCGGGAGTGCCTAACACAACTTTTCGGGTTAACAGAATTCCTTACCCGGATTTCTAGTTCGCGACTGTTAAACAGAGTCAAACCCTTCCTCGATTCGGGATTCAAACCAGTGACTTGGGACACCATAAATCTCTCATGTGGCGACTTTGAACCTTTAATAAAAATGAATCCCATTTCGATTGTCCTTAAATTGGAAAAACTCCTTTATTACTATATCCCTTCCCGGGGTGTAGTAAAGCCGATAAAAGCTTTTAGCGGAAAAAAGAGGTGTGACAGCTCTGGCGACTCTGCTGGGGATAAAGAACTCAGAACTTCGGTTCAGGGTTCAATAATTCGAGATTAGTTAAATTGTTCTATTTGGCTTTATTTGGTTTGATATATGTTCCATGTCTTACGTGCTAAATGTTTTTACTGCTTTAATATTTGTTGAATAGTATATAAATTATCACAAATCCCTCCCTCTTTCTGAGTCGTCTACATCATAGAGAAGGGTGCACTTCGTGTAGCTTCTCTTCTGTTAGAGTCTTTTTCCCAAAAGTAGAACGAGATTTGGATAAGTTTTAAAGCCGGGCGAGCTTCTGTATCCACGGTACGCTACCTCCCCCTCGGCCCGAGTTGTCCACTCGGGTAAGCCAGGTCTAGACCAATAAACCTAGATGAACAATAAAATCATGCCGAACACCTAGTAGGACGTTTATTTGCATCACGTGCATTCTGACATAGGGGACTCAACATAGGGGTTGGGTCCGTCTAGGATAGGTGACCCGAATTAAAATGACCATCCTGATGCATATTATGTGCTACTTGTATTTATTTGCTCGGTTCCGCATGTTGACCGGCTTGTATATCATGAGTGAAAAAATTAAAAAATATCAGTGTTAGGATTAAAGAAGGATAGCCATTTACTGTGAAAAAACCAATACCCAAATGCTGTCGGATTTCTGAAAAAATTGAAAAAAATTTGAAAAAATGGAAAAAGAGAAAATGTTTGAAAAAAAAAATTGTTGGTCAGAAATAGTTCTGATTTTGGCCAATCGGCCCGAACTACAATGGTTTGATTCTCACCAAGGTGAGATACGTAGGCAACCCTTAAAGTTTCCAATCACACCTTTTGCAAAAAATGGCCAAAAATATCAAAATTTTGATTTTGTTATAAATAAGTCAGGTGATGTTATTCTTGTTTAAAATAAGCCGAATGTCCCTCAAAAGGATGCCCGAAGGCCGTTTTTGCAAGAATGACCACTTTGAATAATTTGCGGGCACTACCTTAAATATCCCTTACGGAAATATTGAAAGACCGTATCCGCAAAATCAAGTTTGGGTCATTTATCAACTTTATAAAAATAACCACTTTGCTAAATAAGCCATTACATGGCAAGTTTTTTAGCCACAATTGATATTAAAACTTTCCCAGTCTTGTGTTGGCCTGTTGTGATGCTTAGTGACGTCCCATGGGTCCCAGGATGAGAAATTTTGATTTTAATCATTGAATATGGAATTCCTAAATTTAAAGTAGCCACTTTTCGTTTAATCATTAAATTCCTTCAAACAAATGTGCAGGATGAATTCAAATGCCATCGAAACCTTCTCAGTCCTGAGCGAGATACCCCTTAAACTCCATTTGTGGTGGAATGATCTCGGAGATGAAAGCAGAAAATCAGTGGTAAAAATTTTGGGTGGCCTTGTGGGACTTATGAACATAAAACCGAGAAAGGATATTGTTGAAGCCTTGATACCGTTTTGGGATCCGACTCGAAATGTCTTCAGATTCTCTGACTGTGAGCTCACGCCAACATTTGGAAGAAATAGCAGGGTATGCCGGTCTTAATGGAAACATGCGAAATAGATGTCCTTTGTTGCCAAGACCGATCACACTCCACAGATTTTTAGATTTGTTGAGTATCAGTCGAGATGTCCAAGACCCATGTTTAAAGGATGGGTGTTGTACTCTGCATTTTCTCTATCATTGATATGGTAACCCAAGAGGCTTCGAGGAACCTAACACCGGCCTGACACATGTGGGAAATAAAGATAAATGGGAGGCTCGGCGAGGATTAGCATTTTTGGTGGCCTTCTTAGGAATCATAATTTGCCAAAGGAAATATGGAAATATAGACCTTGAGTTAGTAGGAATGATGGATGTAGCTATGAAAAAACCTACTAGCACTAAGTGCCGAGAAGGGGAAAAATTCTTCCGAGGGTGTAATCTTCTATTGCAAATGTGGATCCAAGAACATTTATGCCATCGCTCAGGATACATGAATTTCGAGTTGACTGGACTTAATTGCATCAATGAGTTTGAAAGCCGGGTTACAGGAATTAAGTTTTCCGGAGGTGTTGAGGCTTGGACTCATGTTTAAGATCATTGAATGCGGATAAAGTCGAATGGGCTTACGGGTGGATTCCTGATACAGAAGTTTTTTACACTTCAGCAGAAGTCCCATATATTCTTCTAATAGGTATTCGGATCATACAACCTTATGCACCTTACAGGGTCCTGCGACAATTTGGGAGGTTCCAAACGATGCACAATGATGTGGATTTGACTGAACAAATTATTGAATTGAGCCCCAAAGCTACTTTTCCATAAGCAAGAATTTGAAAGATATGGAATGAAAGTCGGTTTCTACAACCTGACACTATGATACAAAACCGAGCAAAGGGTGAAGTAGACCCCAAGTATTTGATTTGGTTCGGCAAAAGGTTCCAAATTCCTGGGAGACCCGCTAAAAGACCCCATGTACAGTAGTTTACTGATGAAGCCCAAGTCCAATGGGAATGGTTTGCAAAAGAAAAAGTATACCGAACAAAAATTGGGGTATTGGAGCAACAGGTACGGGACCTTCAGTTTGAGAAAAGTGTGCAAATTGCAGTTGATGAAGGAGAGAAAAAGAAATTGGCTCAAGAAAATGAAGCTTTGAAGGCACAGATTCATCAAATGAAAATCAATGCTAGAAACCGAGAAAGAAGTGTGTCTGATGAAAGGTTGATCAAGGGATTGAAAAAGCAAATCTCGAATTGTCAAGATGAGTTAGAAAAATCCGAAAGGAACATAGAATGACTTTGAACACACTGGGCCAAGAAAATTGAGGAAAAAGCTCAATATGTACAATATTTAAGAAAAGGCTATGAAGGGACCATTGCCAATATGAGAAGAAAAGCAAATGTTCGGGAAGAAAAAGCAGCTTAGTTAGGCAAAAAAATTCAGGCTGAAAGGGATCATTGTTATGAGATGATTGCTGAAATGCAAAAGGAAATAAAATTACTACAAGATCTTCATCTCTAAGGTTCTCAAATACTTGAAGCTCGGGCCCAATAGATAAGTCGACTTCTCCAGGAAAAGGGCCAAATTAGGGAAAGAATTCGAGGCATTGCACGCTATGTTGTTAAAGGATATCAATGTGGTGAAAAGATGGGGTATGCCACTTCTTCTGCAGCAGTGACGATATTTGTCCGACAAATTATGAATGATTTGGATCAATTACAAAGGGGTCTTGCAAGCAGGCCTACGGCGATGCTGAGAGATGCCCCGCGGGCCCCAGGGTTTGAAGCTTTGATGTATTCTTAAAAAAAATATATAGTAGTAGTTGAATTTTAAATTTGTATATGTGATTTCAAAAATAGAATATTAGCTTAGTATTGATGTAATCGTTTGTCATTAATGAAATTTGAAAATTGTTCCAAAAGTTGTAATTATATTTTTGTCTTCAATTTTATATGAACACATTTGCGATAGGCAATTTCATAGGACCGGTAATAATCACATAAAAATACAAGTCAAAAGAATAGTGAAAAAATAAATAATAATGAAAAAAAATATATAATTAAAAAAAAGTGAAAAATGAAAAGAATGAAAAGGAAAGAGAGGAAAATCCACAAAAAAATAATTGCCAAAACAATGGAAAAGGCAAGAATAAAAAAAAGCCATAATTGAGAAAGTCGGGATGACGCATGTGGACGACAAAATTGTTTGAATGCATCTATGCTCCCAATATGCAATTATTGATCGATAATGCCCTAACCACTAACAAGCGTTGTTGTTGAGTCCAGTCATGTGGTTTTAGCTAACTGGCATTCTGGCAACTCATCAGCAGAATATCCTTTCCAAAGATACGTCGAAAATGATTAGCGAAGAGATTGAAGCAACAATTGCTGACCCAGTTAGGGATGATGAAGAAGTGGATGTGATAGAAGCAGATGAGGGTCCAAGCAGAATTGATGTCCAGTTCGTGGGATCTCGGGCCAATCTGAATAACTGGGAAGCTACTCCTCTTCCAACTCGGAGGGAGTTGTGGTAGTTATCTTTTGATTTGCTTTTTGAGTATTAAATCTGTTTTATTTCAAGGTTGTAATTCAGATTTCTATGTTCCGTCCAATTGGATGAGTCAAACCATTTTGTCTTATGAATTTCAATGAAATGCAATTTCTTTCCCTCTCCATTCCTGATAGCCTTTATTTTGTCTTTTTTTTCTTGTACAGTCCATTTTATGCTGATTTCAATGATGTGTCATGCATGAGGAATTCAAGGCCTAGTCTTGATAATCAATGTGAAATAGTAATACAAGAAATGGAATGTGATGATGAGTTGGAGTATAATGACAAGGAGGCTTTGGAAGAAATTAGTAAAGAGTTGAGTCAATATGAGGAAAAGCCCAAACCTAACTTGAATTATGCAAAGGCAATTAATCTGGGGATCAGGAAAATGTTCGGGAAACAAAAATAAGTGTCCATTTGGAAGCTTCACTCAGGGATGAATTGATCAAGTTGTTGTTTGAATATAAAGATATCTTTGCATGGTCATACGATGATATGCCGGGTCTGAGTACTGATTTGGTCATTCACAAATTGCCCACTTACTCGGAATGCCCTCCTGTTAATCAAAACCTGAGAAAGTTCAAGAAATACATCAGTGTGAAAATAAAAGAAGAAGTCAATAAGCAGTTTGAGGCAAAGGTTATACGGGTTACCAAATATCCCACTTGGTTAGCAATGTTGTGCATGTTCCAAAAAAAAATGGGAAGACCAGAGTGTGTGTTGATTATCGGGATCTTAACTAGGCGAGTCCAAAAGACAATTTTCCATTGCCAAACATCCACATACTGATTGACAATTGTGCCAAAAATGAGATTGGTTCTTTTGTGGATTGTTATGCGGGATACCACCAGATTCTGATGGATGGGGAAGATGCTGAAAAAACGGCATTCATCACACCTTGGGGAACATACTGTTATAAGGTAATGCCGTTTGACTGAAAAATGCAGGGGCAACATACATGAGGGCGATGACCACCATCTTCCATGACATGATACATAGGGAGATTGAAGTTTATGTGGATGATGTAATTATCAAGTCCAGGAAATAGTGTGATCATGTTAAAGACCTGAGGATGTTTTTCCAGAGGCTTCGCTGGTACAATCTCAAACTTAATCCAGCAAAGTGTGCTTTTGGAGTGCCGTCAGGGAAGTTGTTGGGGTTTGTGCTGAGGTGACGTGGTATTGAATTGGACCCATCCAAAATCAAAGCCATTAAGGAATTGCCTTCGCCAAAGAGTAAGAAAGAAGTGATGAGTTTGCTCGGCAGGTTGAATTACATCAGCAGGTTCATTGCTCAGCTTACGTCAACTTGTGAGCCTATCTTTAAACTATTGAAGAAAGATGTTGCAGTTAAATGGACAGATGAATGCCGGTCCACATTTGACAGAATCAAAGAATATTTAGCCAATCCACCTGTATTGGTTCCACCTGAGCCAGGAAGACCTCTGATCCTTTATTTGACGGTGTTGGATAATTCTTTCGACTGTGTACTGGGGCAACATGATGTTACAGAGAAGAAAGAGCAGGCAATTTACTACCTCAGTAAGAAATTCACATCTTACGAGGTAAAATACACTCAATTGGATAGGAAGTGTTGTGCTTTGACCTGGGTGGCATAGAAGTTGAATCATTATTTGTCAGCCTATACCACTTATCTCATTTCCCGGCTGGATCCATTAAAGTACATCTTTCAGAAGCCCATGCCCACAGGGAGACTTGCCAAATGGAAAATCCTGCTCACAGAATTTGATATTATTTATGTAACCCGCACTACGATGAAAGCACAAGCAGTGGCTAATCACTTAGCGGAGAATCCAGTTGATGATGAATATGTACCGTTTAAAACATATTTTCCTGATGAGGAGCCAATGTACATTGATAAATCGGGACAGGATGACAAACTCGGGTGGAAAATATTCTTTGATGGGGCTGCCAACAATAAAGGCATTGGGATAGGAGAGGTACTTATTTCAGAGATGGGACAACATTACCTTGGCACAGCTCAGCTCCGTTTCTGTTGCACCAACAATATGGTTGAATATGAGGCATGTATCTTGGGTTTGAGGATGGCTATAGATATGGGTGTCCAAGAGATTTTGGTCATGGGCGACTCAGATCTTTTGGTACATCAAATTCAAGGAGAATGGGAAACACGGGACTTAAAGCTCATACCATACCGACAGTGTCTGCATGAACTATGTCAGCGGTTTCCGTCTATAGAATTCAAACACATTCTGAGAATTCATAATGAAGTTGCTTATGCTTTGGCCACTCTAGCGTCAATACTACATCATCCAGACAAGGCTTATGTTGACCCATTACAAATTCAGGTCCGGGATCAACATGTTTATTGCAATACGGTGGAAGAAGAGTTGGATGGAGAGCCATGGTTGCATGATATTAAAGAGTACCTCAGAATGGGAGTGTATCCGGCACAAGCCACAAGTGATCAAAAGAGAGCTATCAGACGATTGGCAAGCGGATTTTTCTTTATCTGAGGGGTTTTGTACAAAAGGACCCCGGATCTTGGTTTGTTGAAGTGTATGGATGCAAAACAGGATGCGACAATTATGGCCGAGGTACGTGCAAGGGTCTGTGGACCACATATGAGTGGGTATGTGTCAGAAAAGAAAATTTTTAGAGCAGGATATTACTGGCTTACTATGGAACGAGATTGTATCATATTTGTGCGCAAGTGTCATCAATTCTAGGTACATGAAGATCTGATTCATTCTCTACCATCTGAGTTGCACACAATGTCGCCACCATGGCCTTTCGTTGCTTGGGGTGTGGATGTCATTGGGCCGATCGAGCCAACATCATCTAATGGGCACAGGTTTATTCTGGTCACCATTGATTACTTTACTAAATGGGTTGAGGCAAAGACATTCAAGTCGGTAACCAAGAAAGCAGTGGTTGATTTTGTGCATGCAAACATCATTTGTCGGTTCGGAATTTTGAAGGTTATTATCATAGATAATGGTGCCAATCATAATAGTCATTTGATGACGGAGACATGTCAGAAGTTTAAGATTACACACCGTAATTCCACACCATATCGTCCTAAGGCAAATGGAGCAGTTGAAGCAGCCAATCAAAATATCAAGAAGATTCTTCGGAAAATGGTGGAAGGATCGAGGCAGTGGCATGAGAAATTACCATTTGCTTTGCTGGGATATCGCGCTACTGTTCGCACTTCGGTAGGAGAAACTCCTTATTCATAGGTGTATGGCACAAAAGCAGTGATACCTGCAGAAGTTGAAATACCCTCCCTTCGAATTATTGCGGAGGCGGAAATTGATGAGGATGAATGGGTCAAAGCCCGGCTGGAACAATTGAATTTGATCGATGAAAAGAGATTGGCAGCAGTATGTCATGGGCAAGTGTATCAACAGTGAATGGCTAGAGCTTATAATAAGAAAGTGCGTCAACGAAAATTTGAAGTCGGACAATTGGTATTGAGGCGAATCCTACCTCATTGTGCAGAAGCAAAAGCAAAGTTCGCTCCCAATTGGCAAGGGCCATTTGCTGTATCGCGAGTGTTGTTCAATGGAGCATTATATCTAACAGATGTGGAAGGGAAATGTGAAGAAATGGCTATCAATTCTGATGCAGTCAAGAGATATTATGTATGATTTCTTTATCTTTATTGTATTCGACATGTTTTGAGATGGAAATGATGAAGGTATTTTGTTCTTCTATCCAAACACTTTATCCATTGCTACCCCTTTGAGCCTTATTATATTTTCTTTCATATCCCTCTTTCGGAATCAACAACAAAAAATCAAGGATTAAACGAGGAAATTAAAGTGGAGAAACAAGAAAAGAAAATAAGAAAAGAGGAAAAAGAAAAATAAAAGAAAAAAAAGAAAAGAAAGAAAAGAAAATAAAAGAAGAAAAGAAAGAAAAGAAAAGAAAAGAAGAAAAGAAGGATGAAAGGAAGGAAACATCGCAAAAATGAAGCAACTTTTTGATCCGAACTACATTTGACTTGATCCCGAAAGGGTATGTAGGCAGCCTCACTGAGGTTCAGTCACAACCAAGGAAAAGTCCAAGAAACCCTAGAGAATGAAACTGGGGCAGAAGTTATGGAAGATATAATTCTGAAAGTTGTAATTTTTGAGCACACATTGAAATATTTTTGAGCCTTTATACCCTTCTTTCTAAGCCCATCCAAAAGCCACATTACGGTCCAAAGAAACACCTTCTGATCAATTTTAAGAAATGGCAATACAGGTAGGAAAGGTGAATCATGTTACGGACAACACTCCGATATCAGAAGATGAGAGATATGAAAATGAGAGAGTCTTATTGGTGAAAACCCTCACAGGCACCGTAAGACGATGTGAGTTGATAAATATGAAAATGAGAGAGTCTTATTGGTGAAAACCTTCACGGGCACCGTAAGGCGATGTGAGTTGAGAGATATGAAAATGAGAGAGTCTTATTGGTGAAAACCCTTACGGGCACTATAAGGCGAAAGTGAGTTATCAGAATGGGCAAATGAAAGAAGTTTGTGGTGAAAAGCGATAAAATAAGCCATTTTTGGGTTTTGGTAAGGATCGGGTTGTGAAATATGGAACATCAAATGGGGGAAATTGACAATCGGTTGGTTGGACAGACTAGGCTGGTTAATCCAAAATGCATGGCATGATCAACGGAATCAGCCTTCTCACTCAGATAAGTCCTATTTTTCCTCCTCTTTTCATAATTTTCTATCCTCAAAACTTCGAGGTCATTGCATTTCATTTTTCTTGAAATCTGTCGATATGACATTTGTGGTCAAAACTAACTACCAGCTTCCTAGTTGTATGGCACAATGAAATCGAGACTCATTAAAGGACAGTAAAATATGAAGGATCAATGGTAATCAGATGATTGGAGAAAGAAGCAATAGTTCACAAGAAAAGGAAAAAGAGACACCAAATTAGGAACATGAGGAAAATATTAATTAGCCGGGAAATCATGGCAAGATAAACAGTTAACCACCATTTTATACTAACAAATTGTTCTTTGATTAGAACAGGGACAAAAGATTCAAATTCTTACTAATCACTTTAAAATGAATGTGACCAATGTGGATAGCAATGGAACACAGAAGTTTCGGCAATCAGACACCCACCTGGAGAACAAGGGAAGGCAATTCAAGTGTAATGGAAAGTAGCAATGTTCAAAGGAATCCATTTCAAGTTTCAGCAGTCAGGCGCCCACCTGGAGAATAAGGGAAGTATAATTTTAGCTTTCAATTTGTATATTTGATAATATGCTGTACCCAGCCACCAGACTGGGGCAGAAAATTTTCGTTGTTTTGTATGTTTGTTGTAAACAGGCGCCCACCTGAAAAACAAGGGAATATCTTTGCAAATTCAGCAAGCAGGCGCCCACTTGAAAAACAAGGGAATATCTTTTCAAATTCAGCAAGCAGGCGCCCACCTGAAGAACAAGGGAATATCTTTCCAAATTGAGCAAGCAGGCGCCCACCTTAAAATCAAGGGAATATCTTTTCAAATTCAACAAGCAGGCGCCCACCTGAAGAACAAGGGAATACATTACAAAGTACATAAAGTAGGCACCCACCTGAAAAATAAGGGAAGTATAATACAATTGTTATCTCTCAAAGTTAACATTCAGTAACATCATCCACCTAGTTATCAAACCGGGGCAGAAAATTTTCTTAGTTTTTCTATTTTGGTAAGCAGGTACCCATCTGAAGAACAAGGGAATATGTTTCAAATTTGGCAAGCAGGCGCCCACCGTAAAAACAAGGGAATACATTTCAAATTCAGCAAGCAGGCGCCCACCTGAAGAACAAGGGAATATCTTTTCAAAACGTAGTAAGCAGGCATCCACCTGGAAAACAAAGGAAGTACAATATGAATTTTAGCTTTGGATTTTAATATCTGATAACATGATATGCCCAGTCACCATACTGGGGCAGAAAATTTTCTTGGTTTTTCTATTTTTGTAAGCAGGCACCCACCTGGAGAATAAGGGAATACTTTCTGAAAGTAATCATAAGCAAGAGCCCACCTGAAGAACAAGGGAATACTTTTTTTGAGCAATCGTAAGCAGGATTCCACCTAAAGAATAGACTCATATTTCAAAACACAGTCAAGGCAATAGCCAAAATTCCGTTAAAATAATACAAGATGCAAGATCAAGGCAATACAAGAACATAAGATACTAGGCATTAGATAGGATTTTGTAAATCATAGGTTGCCTAGGCTAGCTTCTTTTTATCTTTACACGGTATAATAAGGTGGTCAGCAAGCAGTAATAGCAGCAACAGCACTGAAATCACAGCTTCATGGTAGTCCCAGCTACCATACATTCCTGAACTACACTGACCTGATTCCTGTTTAGCCCATGATATGTAGGCAACCTTTGAAGCAGGGTGCGGTCAAACTTTTCAAAAATGCTTCACACGGAATATGCGAATGAGCAAAAATCACTCATTACCGCTCACTTATCTTTGCACGAAAACTCTTCGTGTTCCCGAGAAAAGAGGGGCAGCTGTGAGCACGTGGTTTTTTCTTTAAGCAATTTTATTCCAAAAGTTCCAAATAAAATGATTTCTTTACTATTTTACCATTTTTGTGGATTTTTATTGAAATTGGTGTTAATTGCTGCATTTCAATTCATATACGAAAATATACACATGCATTAGGGGGTTTTAATTTTACAATTAATTCATTTTAAAGAAAAATCAAAAAATAGTCTTAGTATAAACAATTTAATAAAGAAAATACAAAAATACAAAAATATAAAAGAAAAAAATACAGAAATACAAAGGGAAAACAAAATACAAAAATAATACAATACAAAAATACAAGTGAAAATAATTATAAAAATACAAAAAAATGAAGAAAAATACAATAATTGTTAATTGGGCCAAATTTAAAGACCCAAACCAGAAGTAACCGCCCAGGCCCAAAGGATTCTACCCGGTCTGTCCCTTTATATATTAAAACGAACTCGTTTAAGTACAAAGGGATTTGGTCCGTCTAAATAATCAATCTATCGGACGGGATTAATACAAATAAAAATCAAAACGATGTCATTTCTTAGGAATTAATCATGGCCATTGATCTCTGATGATCTAACGGTTGAATATGGACTTTCATTTAATCAAACGGTGTCGTTTCAAGTCCCAGATAATCTCAACCGTTGATTCTTTTAATCCAACGGTTCTTGATCACCATCAGTCTTTAATATTTTAAACGTTACACCCCCCCTTCTTCATCTTCACTCCTCTTCTCTAATAAGCTAACCCTAGCCGCCATGTGATTCTCCCAAAGCCCGTCGGAACCCTACAGGCGGGAGATGGCAGTTATGCCAAACCCTTCGCCCTTAAGACCATAAACGCCTCTCAGTCCCCTCTTCCCACCCTCATACCTGTTTTCCCTCGAATAAAGCCGGAACCCTTTGAATATTCAAACTAGTGTTGCCGGAACCCTATTTCCGGCGAACACTGCTTCATTAAAACCACTCCTAAATCATCCTATAACATCCTCTTTACATCCTCAACACCTTTCTGAAGCCCTTAAATCCCAAGGACCCCTGGAAAACCAAAAATGATAAAGAGGAGTCTGCCGGCGTCTAAAAACTTCAAGAAAAAGGCTATAAAAGGCCTCTTGGGTACCGGAGGTCAATTTTTTAAAGAAATAGAAGAAAAAAAAAAGCGAAAAGACAAGATTATCGGAAAATAAGAAAATAAAGCTAAGTATCTTCTTTCTTTCTTTCTTTTTGATTTTTTATATGTATGCATGTGTTGTTTTTTTATTCTTAAAATGATTAGATTTTCTGATTATTATTCTTGGTCCACTGAAACTGATCTGTTTTGAAACTAAAGGAGAATAAAATCTTAATAAATAAATTCTGATATTACTCTTAGGAATTAAATAAATTTTAATAGCATTTGATAATTTTTGATATTGACTGCTGATATTAATTAGGGTTTTTTATAAATATTAGATATTTGTTGATTATTTTCTAGAATTTTTCAATATTGTTATCTTTAGTTCTTTCATTCTGATAATTGTTAGAAATAGTTTTGTTTTATGTTAGTTATTTTTTTAAAGAATTTTATTGCTAGTTTGATTAATACGATTGAGTATAGCTGATTAGACTATATTTTATTTGGTAATTGTGAGAAATAGTATTAGGTTAATTTCATAAAAACTAAATAAGTCTAAGGGTAAAGAGGTAAAAGGCAGTAATGCCATTCAGTAAATAGGATTTGGGTTCAGGGGTGATTTGGGAATACAAAAATAATTTAATTGTAATAAAACTTAGGAGGTGGGGGTAATGCGGGCAATATAAAAGGTAATGCAGTAAAATACTAATTAAAAGTGGGGGGTAAAAGGGTAAAAACAATGAAATTGAACATTCTAGATAAGGGGAAAGGGGAAATTCTGTATTAATAAGGGGTTAAAAACGATTAGCTAACAAATAATGAGGGTACAATTGAAATAAAAAGGGGACTGTTTGATAAAGTCTGAAATTTAAACTTCCCTGTCTTTTTGTTCTATAAATAGGCCTCACTTGGCCTCTTTGAACAAGTTTAGAAAATCTGAAACATTTCTCAAACAATTTCTGCTATCCTAGATCAAAACTTTCGATACTTTTTCAATACAAAAAACTCAAAAGAAAAAACATTAGATTCAATAGAAAATATCCAAAATCCACAGTGTAATTAATCTGAATTCAACTTGAAGGTTGTTTTGCTGAGTGTTTCTGATTCTGGTGATTGAAAGGCTAGAATTTCGATTTGAAACTGTCAATTGTGTTCTCCTGGGCTATATTCTTCTGTTGTTAGTTAAATCTGGTGTTAGTGAAGCTGTGTTTGGATTTTTTAGTGTTGATTCCTGTTGTTGTTTGCCTTAGAGATCTCATTCTTCTCTTCTCAAATTTTACTCAGGTACACACCTATCATAACTGATGTAACTTTGAGCTGTATCATTGCAATGGAACGCTTAATTGTTGTGTTGAAAATTTTTACTGTTATCATATGTGTGTGCTGAATATAATTAGACTAGAATAGCTATAGTATTAGACGTGAAATTTGTATTCTATAAGAACAGTGAGTTTTGTATTAGACTTTTAATTTGGACTGTACTCAAACTTTTAATAACTGAACTTTTATTAGTTGTAGCTTAGTATAAAATGTTTTAAGTCCTTGTGATTATCAATGTTAGTGAAATAGGTTTAGACCTCATTTGATATTGCATGAAAAGGAAAATTGAACTAATTCGTTAACATTTTTCGCTGATCTCTTTTTATTGATAGCTTCAGTTGTAAAAATCGAAAAACTAAAATAAAGTTCATATGTTAAGTCAAATCTGTTTTCATTTAGGCCAGTTCTGAAACAGTGTGAAATACAATAGTTTTTTTTAGTGTTGTGTTCCAGTTTATATAGTGTTAAATGTTTGATTCTAAGAGTGAATGAAATATTAATCAAGCCTTTGGATATACTAATTGCAAAAATCACTAAGTGATATAGTGGAATTGATGTCCTATTATAGTTAAAAATATATTCTCAATTAGATAGTCTGATAATTGACCTGTTTATGAATATCTGTAAAATCAAATAGTCTGAATTCAAGTTTCATCAGTATTCTCATTTAAAAATGCATAATTTTTTTAAATAAAAAATGAATCATTAATTGAAGTTAATCATTATTGAAATTAGCCTGAAATTGAGCATGTTAGTTTAATAGTAAAATGATTTTCTTGTTTCAAGCCATACGAAAGCAAATGTCATTTATGTTATAATTGGACAGTTCATAAGCTTTATTCTGGAACTGGGCTCATTTTGAGCCCAAATCTTAGCCGCCAGCAGACATAAAACTGTCTGATAGGGCTGGAATTTGTTTGAGTATAGAGATAGTTTAAGCCATAGTTTGGGCCTAAAAATGGCCTGGTTTAATGCCATAGGGACTCGATATCCCTTCTATGACCCGCTTATGCTCCCATTTGGTCTTTTGTGCCGATTATTTGGGTAAATCTGGAAATTCATCAAAAGCTAAATTTTTCGAATAATAATAATTGATTATGATATAAAAATAGAAAAAAAATATAGATTTCATTAGGTTTGGCCTTTAATAATAAATGAGATGAGTCTCGCCAAATCAAATACATAATTGTGGGGCCCTCATTAATTGATTAATAAAATATTTAGTATTCGGATAGGCCGTTTAGCAAATTTCACGGCATTCCCAAAAGATATAACACGTTAGTCACTTTAGGTGCGATTTTAAATAATCTTACTTTCCAAATACGGGTGTGCATTTTGATGCAACCCAAATCCAAATCCAAATACATCGAATAAGAATATGTCGAGGATCCGGGTGCGTTTAATGTGTCGTGATCTGAAAACATGTCCTTAAACGACGTCCAGTTTCTTAAAATAAAATATTTTGACAAAAGCGGTAATTAATTCTAAAAAATGCACAAGTAGGATAACATGTATTAAAATAAAATATTTTACCCAAATATGACAGTTTGGCAACCGTGCTAGAACCACGGAATTCGGGAATGCCTAACACCTTTTTTCGGGTTAACAGAATTCCTTTCCCGGATTTCTGGTTCGCGACTGTTAAATAGAGTCAAACCCTTCCTCGATTCGGGATTCAAACCGCTGACTTCGGACACCCTAAATCTCTCAAGTGGCGACTCTAAACTTTTAATAAAAACGAATCCCATTTCGATTATCCTTAAATTGGAAAAACTCCTGTATTACTATATCCCTTCCCGCGGTGTAGTAAAGCCGATAAAAGCTTTTAGCGGAAAAAGGAGGTGGGATAGACCCTATGCGAAAACTCTCAACTAGGGAGTGGAGACCCTATGTTGCCACAAGAGGACTAGGGAGTGGAGACCCTATGTCTAAAATAATCTCAACTCGGGAGTGGAGACCCTATGTTGGCAAAAGGCGACTAGGGAGTGGTGACCCTATGTCTAAAATCTAAACTAGGGAGTGGACACCCTATGTTGGTAGAAGGCTATTAGCGAGTGGAGAACCTATGTCTAAAATCTCAACTAGGGAGTGGAGACCCTATGTCTAAAATCTCAACTAAGGAGAAGAGACCCTATGTTGGTAAAAGGTGACTAGGGAATGGAGACCCTATGTCTAAAATAATCTCAACTAGGGACTGAAGACTCTATGTTTCCAAAAGTGGACTAGGGAGTGGAGATCCTATATTGGCAAAAGGCGACTAGGAATTCGAGACCATACGTATAAAATAATCTCAACTAGGGAGTAGAGACCCTATGTCAAAAATAATCTCAACTAGGGAGTGGAGACCCTATGTTAGCAAAAGGCGGTTAGGGAGTGGAGACCCTATGTCTAAAATAATCTCAACTAGGGAGTGGAGACCCTATGTTGGTAAAAGGCGACTAGGGAGTGGAGACCCAAAGTAAAAAATCTCAACTAGGGAGTGGATACCCTATATTGGAAAAAGGCTACTAGGGAGTGGAGACCCTATGCCAAAACTCTCAACAAGAGAGTGGAGACCCTATGTTGGCAAATGGCGATTAGGGAGTGGAGACTTTATGTCTCAATTAATCTCAACTAGGGAGTGGAGACCCTATGTTGGGAAAAGGGGACTAGTGAGTGGAGACCATATGTCTAAAATAAACTCAACTAGGGAGTGGAGACCCTATGTCTAAAATAATGTCAACTAGGGAGTAGAGACCCTATGTTGGCAAAAACCGACAAGGGATTTGAGACCCTATGTCTAAAATAATCTCAACTAGGGAGTGGAGACCCTATTTTGGCATAAAGCGACTAGGGAGTGGAGACCCTATGTCTAAAATAATCTCAACTAGGGAGTGGAGACCCTATATTAGAGAAAGGTGACTAGGGAGTGGAGACCCTATGTTGGCAAAAGGCGGCTAGGGAGTGGAGACCCTATGTCTAAAATAATCTCAACTAGGGATTGGAGACCCTATGTCGGTAAAAGGCGATTAGGGACTGGATACCCTATGTCTCAAATAATCTCAACTAGGGATTGGAGACCCTATGTTGGCAAAAGACGATGAGGGAGTGGAGACCCTATGTCTAAAAAATACTAAACAAGGGAGTGGAGACTCTATGTCTAAAATAATATAAACTAGGGAGTGGAGACCCTATATTGGCAAAAGGAGATTAGGGATTGGAGACCATACGTCTAAAATAATCTCAACTATGGATTGGAGACCCTATGTTGGCAACAAATGACTAGGGAGTGGAGACACTATGTCTAAAATAATCTCAACTAGGTAGTGGCGACCCTATGTTAGCAAAAGGTGGCTAGGGAGTGGAGACCCTATGTCTAAAATAATCTCAACTAGGGAGTGAAGACCCTATGTTGGTAAAAGGAAACTAGGGAGTGGAGACCCTGAATCTAAAATCTCAAATAAGGAGTAGAGACCCTATGCCAAAACTCTTAACTAGGGAGAGGAGACCCTATGTTAGCAAAAGGTGACTAAGGAGTGGAGACCCTATGTCTCAATTAGTCTAAACTAGGGAGTGGAGACCCTATGTTGGGAAAAGAAGACTAGTGAGTGGAGATCCTACGTCTAAAATAAACTGAACTAGGGAGTGGGTCTTAAATAATCTCAACTAGGAAGTTGAGACCCTATGTTGGAAAAAGGCGGCCAGGGATTGGAGACCCTATGTCTAAAATAATCTCAACTAGGGAGTGGATACCCTATGTTGGAAAAAAGTGACTAGGTTGTGGAGACCCTATGTCTAATATAATCTCAACTAGGGAGTGGAGACCATATGTTAGAGAAAGGCGACTAGGGAGTGGAGACCCTATGTCTAAAATAATTTCAACATGGGAGTGGAGACCATATGTTGTCAAAAGGGGACTTGGGAGTGGAGACCCTATGTCTAAAATCTCAGCTAGTGTATGGAGATCCTATATTGGGAAAAGGCTACTAGGAAGTGGAGACTCTATGTCTAAAATATCAACTACGGAGTGGCGACCCTATGTCTAAAATCTCAATTAGGGAGTAGCGACCCTACCCTATGTTGGTAAAATGTGACTAGGGAATGGTGACCCTAAGATTAAAATAATCTCAACTTGGGAGTGAAGACTCTATGTTGGCAAAAGGCGACTAGGGAGGGGAGACCCTATGTCTAAATCTCAACTGGGGAGGGGAGACCCTATGTTGGCAAAAGGCGACTAGGAAGTGGAGACTCTATGTCTAAAATAATCTCAACTAGGGAGTGGAGACCCTATGTTGGCAAAAGGCGACCAGAGAGTGGAGAACCTATGTCTAAAATCTTAACTAGGGAGTGGAGACCCTATGTTTGGAAAAGGCGACATGGAGTGGAGACCCTATGTATAAAATCTCAACTAGGGAGTTAAGACCCTATGTTGGCAAAAGGAGACTAGGGAGTGGAGACCCTATGTCTAAAATCTCAACTAGGGAGTGGAGACCCTATGTTGCGAAAAGGCGACTAGGGAGTGGAGACCCTTAGTCTAAAATAATCTCAACTAGGGATTGGAGACCATATGTTGGCAAAAGGCAACTAGGGAGTGGACACCCTATGTCTAAAATTAACTAAACTAGGGAGTGGAGACCCTATGCTGGCAAAAGGAGACTAGGGAATGGAGAGACCCTATGTCTAAAATAATCTCAACTAGTGTTTGGAGACCTTATGTTGGCAAAAGGAGACTAGGAAGTGGAGACCCCATGTCTAAAGTAAACTCAAGTAGGGAGTGGAGACCCTATGTTGGCAAAAGACGACAGGGAATGGAGACCCTATGTCTTAAATAATCTCAACTAGGGAGTGGAGACCCTATGTTGGCAAAATGCGACTATGGAGTGGAGGCCCTATGTCCAAATTAATCTCAACTAGGGAGTGGGGACCCTATGTTGGAAAATCGTAAACGTTTGAGATTGGTGATCCTATACTACCATTTTTTTGAATTTTCTTCTTATCTATTTTTTCACCTTTTTTTGTTTTCTCTGTTTTTACTTATTTTATGGAATGAGTAAATGCGGGAAAAATTTGGAGGAGACTTACATTTTTATGGATTGCTGCTGCAAAGTTATTTCTAGCGCTTGCACATTTCTTTTTTGGTTACACCTGCTTCTTGCACGGTTGGTTTGGATTGCACTTGTTTCAAATTATTAAATTAGGAACAATTGTTAGTTTGAAATGGTCGTTAGTTTTGTGGGCTTGATTTTTTTGATCACTTGATCTCGGACCAACTCTTTTGGTTAGAACCTCTTTTGCTTGCTGGCTTTTCTGAAGATTGATATCTCTCCTAAAACAGAGGACCTCAACTTCTTAAAATTTCACATGATGCTTCTATAAGGACTTATTTTATTTTGTGTGAAAATGAGGATTCATGCTATAATAGATATCAATTTGAAATCTTAATAAGCGTATAAGTCATATTATAAGTGCTTTGGAGTCTAAGGAGAGGCCTAAGTCTAATCCAAGTTGGAAAATTTCATAATAGACTAAAATTGTAAATGAGTACGCACAAGACATCACATTGGACAAGAATATCTACATTTATATAAGATCTTCTGTGATGCACAAACTATAAAATTAAATCACTTTGAGTCTAGTTTCCAACGCATCTAACTGTTTGTCATTTGGAGGTGTATACAAAATGTTATAATAATTTTATCGGGCCTGTGTCAGATGCGCGTCCGCGGGAAAAAGGGGTGTTTCTGCCTCCAAACGCGGTGCGAGCATGGTACGAGACCACTGCATCCCGGACGCGGTTTGACGCGGTCGCGCACCTCGCAGCCCTATAAATACCCCAAGATCGGGTATGGAGCGTCTCTAAGTCATTTTTTGAGCTAGGGCTTGCTTTATCAAAGGGAATCCATGCCATACTTCCCTCCTATGATCCAAGGTAATTTTTTTGGAGTATTTTAATTTAATTACTACTCCTAAAAACTTATATTAACAAGGACTGATATTGAAAATCCATAGATTCCCATTCAAATCCCTAAATTGATCAAGAAAACTACAAGTGGGGATTCTCAAGATTCTTACTACAAGAGGTGTTTCTATCATCTCAAACTACTCAATGTTGGTTATTTATGTGTGATATATACTTTAGAACTCATGGGATGGTGATTGGAAGCCATAGGTGCCTAACCTAGGTCGTGTTGGTGTTGTAGAGATGGTGAGACGGGTTATTGGGGTATGATTCTTGGGTGTAATAGTATTATGTATATATGCATGTACAAATTAGTATGCGGGAAGAAGTTGAACATAAATAAGTAAAGATTGGGTTGGGTAATGAAGGAAATCTTGTAAAAGAGATATGAAATCAAGATGCTCAACTAGTGTTTGATAAAATACTCAAATAAGCTGAAACCATGAATACCTTCCTAATTTGTGTTCAATTTTGTTGTGTCTCAAAGTAGATTGGGATTGCTAGAATTTTCAGAATGTCATAGTAACTTAAGGAAAGCTTAAACAAGGTATGTATGGCTAAAACCCCCCACTTCTTAGAAATTGAGCTCACATGGTGTCCCCGTATATGTTGTAAGTCTGAAATTTGATTTATGTAGTATTTGTTATTTCAAAGGATTTCGTATTGCAACAATATATGTGAAGGTGTGTCTCAATGTGTTCAATGTGCTATTCTTGGTAATTGGGAATATGTGAATAATGTGAAGTATATGCTAAATTTCCTATACTTCAAGTCAAGTTTAAATTGTGATTATTATGCCGAATCGAGAGAATTACTCTCAAAGATCATAATAACTTGAATTGCTCTTGTGTATGCCCATTATCTTAAATTGCTTTTGTACATGCGTATGGTCTTATGTGGCAATGTAAATGTTTAAAATGGGAACAATGTGAAACGTGAGTTATGGAATGTGGTAATTGTGGCCGGAATGCCTAGACCTCAATGTCAGGAATTAAATTGAGATTGTCATGACAACCATGTGACATTGTATCAATGTTTAAACATGAATTGCAATGGTTGTATTGAAAGTGAACATGATGTGGAAATCGTGGCCCTAAGTGCCTTTGAACTACTATATGTGAAACAAACATTGAAAGGAGATGACTAATGGATGAGAATGAAATAATGATAACGTCTCGAGCTGTGATAGGATATCATGCTACACACATGGTGATATTGTGCTGATATTGAAATTGGTAAGTGATAATGAAATAATGTTAACGTCTCGAGGAGACGGCTTAGCCGTTCGGCCCATGATCGGGCGCCATGCTACACACATGGTGTTATTATGCTGGTAATAAAATTAGAAAGTGAGAATGAAATAATGGTAACACCTTGGGGATACGGCTTAGATGATCGGGTCGCGATCGGATTCTGCTCAAGGAAGCGGTGGTATGTGGACAATTATGCAACAATATGGAATGGCCCACTCTATAATTTCAGAAATTTTGTGAAAACTTTGTGAACCTATCATATTGTAGACGTGGTGCTTATATGAAGATTTGTTGTCCTTATGATGTCTTTTTGTTCTTGTATGATAGTTCTTTCTAATGAGATGGTGTTTAGTTATACATACTAGTGCTATGCGACTGCACTAACGTCCCTTTTGCCGGGGGCGCTACATCTTTAAATGGATGTAGGTGTTTCCATAGTAGGCAGTGTTAATCGCAGCTAGTGACGCATCTTCATTTCAGCTAACTTAGTGAGCCCCACTTCATTTCAGTGTCTTGTTTCATCTATTTATCATGTACTTTTGTATTTTGAGGTATAGCCGGAGCTTGTTGTCAAAATTTCTATATTATTCTTCAGTAATATTTAGAGGCTCCGTAGACAGGTTATGGGTGGAGTTTGATAAAGGGGAATTGAATAAGAAAAATAAATATTTGGCAAAGATGTAGAAAACTTGTAATATTTTTGAAAATTATGAATGGATTTGCTAACGAAAATGAAATGGAAGTCGTTAATGATATATGTATAAAGTATGATTAATGGAGTTCAACTCCTCTTTATCCATGAATTAGTTTTGGTAGAATGAAACCTATGAGGCTTGCTCAGTCAGGTTTACCCGGTTGAGCACCGGTCGCGCTCCTCGGATTTTGGGGCGTGACAAAATATGTATCAAAGTCTAAGGTTTTATAGTGTCCTAGAGTCCTTCTTATCGGAGTGTATTAGACCGCATCTATAAGTTGGAGGCTATTAGTAAATTTAGGAATTTCACCCTTGTTTGATACTCCAGATCGTATAGAAGAGCTCAAGATAGGGAGCTAATTTCCATTCTATGTCTTAATCTCATGATGAGTAATTCATGATTTTGGAAGCAGTAAGGAGGGAACAACCCCACCATTAAATATGAGGGAGATTTCCCAAGCATTTGTTAGGAGAATGTATCGAGCCATGGAGGGATTGGTAGAACTTGTTCCTAAGGGGGTGCCTTTGTTCCTATTAATGTCACTGCACCAATAGATAATGTAGTATGTTAATATGTTACCAACGTGTGTTAGGGATGTGGAGTCGAGGGGCATCGATAAAGTTATTGCCCTATAAACCTAAAGCCACCAAGCAAGTCACTACTTAGCATAACCAACGTACTCTTGTTGTATATGTGAATCTATATTGAAGAGTTCTCATGAACATGGTCTTGATAAGACGTGAGTCACAAATACTTGTGTGTACCTACTCCTTGAAGGAGATGCATTATTCGTGAATCCACTCTATTACAAGTCCTCTTATTTATATAATTGTGGAATTAAGTTCTAAAATCGTGTCCTTGAATGGAGTTATGACTCTAGGATTAATACTTCCCACTTTCATTCCTAAAATTCTGAACAAGGGACTATATCCAATGAATTTCTTATAGAATATTTTATTTAAATGGACAACATCTGCCAACTTGTGCATATGCATGCACTATCATAAAGTTTACCTAAGTGGTGTCAAGTTCCATGTAAGGCATCCCGGTTTTGCGATCCTTCTTGAGTCACTCTTTCACTCACGTGTGTATATGGCTTATATGGTTTGAAAAATCACTCTACTCTCTCGCGAGTATCATCATGAAAGCTTCTCAATGTATAAAACATATGAGCATACCTTAATACCTATCACATGAATGCATGTCAGTCGAAATGGTCACCGTGTGCATCAAGTCTCTATGAAAACTTATATCCTCACATCCCCATCATAGGAAGATCTTGTGTCGCCACCTTAGTATAACTTTCGTGTCAACTTTGGATATTCTACGATTAGTAGCTCACTTTGTTCCTAGTATCGTGGTTGCCTGTGGCATGGTCGTGTATTGCAGTTGGGAGTTAATATAGCAGAATCATGTCCAGCTCATAACAAACATTTATTTTCTCTTTACACCTCCACAACATGTAATAATTTTATTCCTTAGTGAACTCATTGTGCTAGTTTCCCCACACTTGTTCCACAACTATGAGAGAATGTATCCTTCTATGTTTCATTGTAACACTTCCTTTCTCGTAAGGACCTTTACTAGGCTCTCCATCAAGACCAAGCACACCTTTAGGGGTTACCGTAGCACAACACCTATTTCTCCTTTTTTTTTTGTTTTTTATTAGCATCTGGGTATTTATGAAGTCAAAATCCATGGAGAACTCATTATGGACATTTGTATACCTTCCATGATTATTTTATACTATCTCATTCGGTTCCCACCTCACTTCTGGTTCATCAAGGGTTGATAGCGTACCGTAATTGTTGAGATTGAATGATCTCCTTTCGATAATGGATTATCTACACATGTGCTAGTCTACCGATCTACTTATCAGTCTAACTCTCGCCTTTTGCTTTTTGGTTGACCAAGGAGCAATACACCTAGTAACACATTCATACGACAAAGTCTTTCCCTCAGTCAAGTCTTATAGTATCTCCTAATGTGGCTTGTAATAGCTGATTGTGTAGAAGTGTGATGTAGTGCTTCATTTGTCTTGCATCATGTGTTGTCTACCCACGATCTTCAATGTGATATTATCTGAATGTCTCGACTAGTTGTCCAACTATATAATCTGATATAATTAACCTCACTTTTATGCACTCTACAAGCGCACTGAGAGTGGGGAAATTTCCCTTTCCTACAGACTTCTAATGTCTTCAACTCTATTTAAGCTTGTCGATTCCAAGTGGTGCCCTTAGTTGTGCTACCTTACTATCTATTTTCATCTGATAACTCTCATCGTGGCGTCAAAGGTCGGGGTATGTTCCTTTAGTTAGGATAAATAGATATTGCTTGCACCCTTTATGAGATTTTCTCCTAAACAATCATCTACCTGCTCTACTTGTCCATGTGTCACACCTCCTTTTTTACTTACTTTATCAGGAAGCCCCGCTTATTTTAATACACCCCAGGAAAGGATATAATAAAAAGGAAAAGGAGTTTTTCCAATTTAAGGACAGTCAGAACGGGATTAGTTATTTAAATTTTTCAGAGTCGCCACTTGAGAATATAATGGTGTCCCAAGTCACCGAGTTAATCCCGAACCGAGGAAAGATTGACTCTGTTACAGTCTGCGAACTAGAAATCCGGATAAGGAATTCTATTAATCCGGGAGAAGGTGTTAGGCACTCCCGAATTCCTTGGTTCTAGCACGGTCGCTCAACTGTTGTATTTGCTTTTATCTGATATTTTCTATATATTCCAATTACGTGCATTATTAATATTCTGCTTTATCAATTTTAAGGAATTGCAACGTCGTGAAAATGCATTTTTTGAACCAAACCGTACCAGTACGCCTGTGGCTTTAAATAAATTTCGACTTCGTTGAGAGTAAGATTTGGGTAACATAAATGTGCACCCATACCTGAGAACGTATGTTAAAATCGTGCCTAAAATATCTACGTCTTATTACTTTGGGAAAGACCGCGAAATTCGCTAAGCGATCCTTCCAAATCTAAAGGTTTTATAACAATTAATTAAGGGCCCCGTACATTTTGTTCTCTAACGAGGCTCATCCCATTTATTTTTAAAAGGTCAAGCCTATAGTGTACTACGTTTTCTATTATTGTTTTTCCCTAATTAACATAACCATAGTTCAGTTTTGTTGTGTCTTTATTCACATCCAGGCCACTTTATGTTTGGGCCTGGAATTCGGGCTAATATAAAAGAAATGCACAGAAGTGCACAGAGCTAAATGAAGCCCAATTTCATAATTACAGAATCAATTATTATGGGCTTAGAAGATTTTACAAGTGAGTCTAGCTTTTTCTGCCTGATCACGTCCAAATTGTTAACCAAATTCAAAACAGGTTCAAGCATTCTTTATCAAACTAATTATATATGAACATGAGTATTACGACTTCAGTATCAGAACTTTAGCTGAAAATTTAAACATCAATTTCTGTTCGTATATCAATGTTTAGCTATCGAATTGTTTTTAATTTGTTAATCTGGAATTGCTGAGCTAATTATTCAACAGACTTATTCAAACTAAATCCTTGATCTATTTCGTATTTTTGAATCTCTATTTCATATCAGGCTCCTGAACTTAACACGAGTTTTAAAACTCTTTTAACAACTCAGAACCATAAACGAAATGTAAAACTACTTCATGTTTCTCTCATTAACAATTACTGATTCATGATTTAACTAATAAAAGTACTGCGTTTCTATTTTGGAACAGACGAAAATTTACAAGTAAATCGACTAAATTTAACGATTCTTAAACCTGTGACCTAAGAGATCATTTTTAATTGATCTACTTAGTATTATCCTATATTAACATCTAAACTAACTACTTTCAGAATCATTAGCTTCATCTCAACGTTTACACAGTCTAAGGACATAAAATGCTAATGAATTACATAGATCTAAGTATTCTACAGCTACAAGTAAAACAGAACTTTGAAATATAGAAGAAAAACTAATGTGCATTCATTTCTTCAGAACTTCAATTACATCCTTGAAGATCAAAAGTATACCTGGTCAAATTGAAATGAAACTCAATGAGTTCTAAGGTGATAAGGAAGAAGAAGATCAGCAAAATGCAGGAATCCAAGCAATAACCAGCAATAACACGACAATATCACAGCAACAGGATCAAAATCATGATTAAAACCCAATAGCTTCAACCAAACAGTGCAGAACAGTAAACGAAAACACCAGGACTCAAGAGTTCTCTACTCGAATTTGCAAATAAACCAATGAAACAGTAATTGAAAACAATTTCTATGTATTTTTCAGACTTATCCAATTTCTGAACCTTCTTTTCACTTTCAATTTTTTTCTGAACCTTTTCACTTTCAAAAATTAGAACTTCTCAAACTTTCCAATTTTTTCTAGAACTTAATTTTCGAACCACTCTCAATTACTTCATTCATCCACCCCTAAATGGTAGCCTAAGAAGGCCTATTTATAGAACAAAAATGGGAGGGAAATTTGAATTAAATATTCAGATTTCCACCCCAATTCTTTTAAATTGTTTTCAGTTTGGTATGCACAAATTAGCCGTGAATATACTTGAACCGTTGCTAGAAGGTCTACTGTATTCTACATTATTCTTTTTAAGACTAAATGTCTTTATTACCCTCACTTGCTAGAGATTTCTACCTATTTACCCTTTTATTGCACCTAGAATAGCCTTTATTATTTAATTAATCACATAAAAACCAAGCATATTTGTCTTTAATACCATTAACTCTTTCAAATTATTTTCAGAATACCATTCATACCTTCTCTTTTTACCCCTGTATTTTATTCTTATTTACCCGGCCAATCCTTAGATCAATTAGACTTTTGAGAAGTCGAAGTCAGAATTGGATTTAACAAATAGCACCCAATTAAGTAAGCTTTTTTCATTATAGCCATTTTTAAGCAACCCAGAAATAACACTTTGCAGACATAACCCTACTTATGACCAAGTAACTAATTAGACCCTTTTAGTTAATCAGAAATCCGGAAAAGGTCAAAGGGTCGAAAATTACACTGCAATAACAGCCAGTATTAAATATCTTACAGATATAGCCACATAATGATTAAACACTCGATTAACAGGACTCATAGGAAAAATTGGATATAGGTTGAATCCATTAACAGGATCGTTCTATCAGAATTACATCTATTCAAGTAAGAAACTTAAACGGATATAAAGCATGCAATTTTGACTAATGACTCAAATCAGAAATCATATAAACACATGGTCAGGTTTTCATGATTGAACAGAGAGGTTTGAACATGTAACAGACTTCATATTATACTCATGATGTTCCAGAAACAGAAGGGGTAGAAGAAGTTGAGAAACAGAAGCACAAGTAGAGAAAATAGGTTTTGGGTACTTAGCTTTCGTGTGTTTTCTTTTCTTTCTTTCTATTTCTCTTCTTTTTTTTTTGTTTTTCTTTTCTTGTTCTCTTCTTTTCCTTGATTTTCCTACATTAGAATTCAGGAGCTATTTTCTTGACTATTCTTGATTTTTTGGCAGTCTTATCGAGTCCTTTGTGCCAAGGCTCTTGAGAACAGGAGTGTGGGTTCATCGCGATGGTTTTCTGGACTGAGAGTGTTCGCTGGAATAGAGTTCCAATGACACACTTTTCAATATTCGAGAGGTTTGAGGCTTATTCGAGGGAAACTAACTAGGTAGGGTTGAAGAGGATGAAGAGACGGTTGTATGGTGTTAAGGATGAACACTGGTTCAAAAGTGTGGTCACCGACTAGGGTTCCAGCGATTTACTTTTCAATATTCGACGAGTTTGGGTCTAATTTGAAGGAAAATAGATAGATAGGGTGAAATAGGAGTTCATGGTGGTTCAGGGGTGTTCGTGGTGGCTTGATCTGAACTGGTAGGGTTCCCCGCCGGTAGGTTTCCGGCGGGCAGTTGAGAGAACTTTAAGGCAGCTAGGTTTTCTGATATTAGAGACGAAGATACACATATGGAATGATATGTAATGTTTTGTATATGTAAAAGCTTTTGATGATCTGAGACCGTTGGATCAAGTAAACCAACGGCTCAGATTTAATTAGCTTAAAAACGACGTCGTTTGGATTAGTGATGATCTGATCCTGGCCTTTGGATTATTTAAACGAACAGCCATGATTTGATGACTTAAACGTTATCGTTTGTTTTTAAAGAGAACCTGTATCTCTAGCCGTTTGATCAAGAATTTTAACGGTTCAGATCTTCTCACTTATACGGTGTCGTTTGGGTTATATACGAGGCTTGAGGCTTAGACGGTTGGATCAATTGATCAACGGCTTGGATTTGATTCTTAAAATGACATCATTTGGATTATGTTATAGGTCGACCGGTTGATTATTTTGGGCTTGGCCTGGGTGTTGTATTAATTGGGCCTCTGATTTTGTTATTTGGCCCAATTATATTTTGTATTACATATGGTATTTTGTATTTGTATTATCTATTGTATTTTCTTGTATTTTTCGTATTATATATTTTATTTTATTTTTTGTATTTTCTTTGTATTTTTCTTTTAATTTTTTTCCTGATTTTCTAAAGTTAATGAGTAATTAATTCTATTTTTGGTATTTTCTAATTAATACAAAAATGGTATTTTGTTTTTTTTTTCCTTTCAAAAATTAGAAAAAGTCCTAGTATTTCTACTTATTTCATGAGTTATTATTAAACAAACAATTATCAACAAATTGCCACACAAATTCAAAAAATCGTTTTTGCCTATATTTTGGAACAATTTTCTTGAGGCAAAAATCACGTGCTCACAGCTGCCCCTCTTTGCTCGGGAACACGCAGAGTTTCAGTCCAAAGATAAGTGAGCAATAATGAGGGATTTTTGCCCATTTGCATATTCCGTGTGAATCTATTACCATTAAAAAAAAATTTTTAACTTCCTCTTTTCTTCTTTTCTTTGACATTTCAATCATTCATTCTTTGACTTTGTTGTTGATTCCGAAAGAGGGGTATGAAAGAATAAAGTAATAAGGCTCAAAGGGATAGCAATGGATAAAGTGTTTGGATAGTGAAACAAAATGCCTTCATCATTTCAATCTCAAAATATGACAAATACAATTAGATACGTGAAAGAAATTATACATAATATCTTTTGACCACGTCAGAATTGATGCTCATCTCTGCGCATTTCCCTTCTACATCTGTTAGATATAACACTCCATTAGACAACACTCGTGATACAACAAATGGCCATTGCCAATTAGGAGCAAACTTTCCTTTCGCCTCTGCCCAATGAGGTAAGATGCGCCTCAATACCAATTGCCCTACTTCAAATTTTTGCGGACGTACTTTTTAATTATAGGCTCTGGCCATTCTCTATTGATATAATTGGCCATGGCATACTGCCGCCAGCCTTTTCTCATCAATCAAGCTCAATTGCTTCGGTCGGGCTTTGACCCATTCATCATTATCAATTCCTGCCTCCGCAATAATTCGAAGGGAGGGTATTTCAACTTCTGCGGGTATTACTGCTTCCGTGCCATATACCAATGAATAATGAGTTGCATCTACTAAAGTGCGAACAATAGTGCGATATCCCAGCAGAGCAAATGGTAATTTCTCGTTCCACTGTCTCGATCCTTCCACCATTTTTCGGAGAATCTTCTTAATATTCTTATTGGCTGCTTCAACTGCTCCATTCGCCTTAGGACGATATGGTGTGGAATTGCGATGCATAATTTTAAACTTCTGACATGTCTCTGCCATCAAATGACTGTTAAGGTTGGCCCCATTATCCGTAATAATCACCTTCGAAATTCCGAAACGGCAAATGATGTTTGCATGTACAAAATCAACCACTGCCTTCTTTGTTACTGCCTTGAACGTCTTTGCCTCCACCCATTTAGTAAAATAATCAATGGCAACCAGAATAAACTTATGCCCATTAGATGCCGCTAGCTCGATTAGCCCAATGACATCTACACCCCAAGCAACGAAAGGCCAGGGTGCCGACATCGTATGCAACTCATATGGTGAAGTATGGATCAAGTCTCCATGTACCTGGCATTGATGACATTTCCTCACAAAGCTGATACAGTTCCGTTCCATAGTGAGCCAGTAGTTTCCTGCTCTGAGGATTTTCTTTGCTAGCACATACCCACTCATATGTGGCCCACATACTTCTGCGTGTACCTCAGCCATAATTGCTACAGCCTGCTTTGCGTCTACACATCTTAGCAAACCTAGATCTGGAGTCCTTTTATCCAAAACTCCTCCGCTAAAGAAGAATCCACTTGCCAATCGTCTTTTAGCTCTTTTTTTATCTCCTGTGGCCTATGCCGGATACGTTCCCATTCTGAGGTATTCTTTAATTTCATGAAACCACGGCTCAGCATCAAGCTTTTATTCTATCCTATCGTATTACAATAAGCATGTTGATCTCGGACCTGTATTTGTAATGGGTCCACATAAACTTTGTCCGGATGATGTATCATTGATGCCAACGTGGCCAAAGCATCTGCAACCTCGTTGTGGATTCTCGGAATGTGCTTGAATCCTATGGACTGAAACCACTAACATAGTTCATGTAAACATTACAGGTATGTTATGAGTTTTAAATCCCGAGTTTCCCATTCTCCTTGAATCTGATGTATCAAGAGATCCGAGTCACCCATGACCAAAATCTCTTGAACACCCATATCTATAGCCATTCTCAACCCCAATATACATGCTTCATATTCAGCCATATTGTTTGTACAAAAGAAACAAAGTTGAGCGGTAACGGGATAATGCTGACCTGTCTCAGAAATAATCACAGCTCCAATTCCAACATCTTTGTTGTTAACAGCCCCGTCAAAGTATAACTTCCACCCTGACTTTTCATTTTGTTCTAATTCTTCAATATTCATTTCTTCTTCATCAGGAAAATATGTTTTCAATGGTTCATATTTATCATCAACTGGATTCTCCGCTAAGTGATCGGCAACTGCTTGTGCTTTCACCGCAGTGCGAGTTACATAAATAATATCAAATTCTGTGAGCAAGATTTGCCATTCGGCGAGCATCCCTGTAGGCATGGGCTTCTAAAAGATGTACTTCAGTGGATCCAACCGAGAAATGAGATAGGTGGTATAGGCTGACAAATAATGTTTCAACTTCTGTGCCACTCATGTCAAAGCACATCACGTTCGTTCCAATTGAGTGTATTTTACCTCGTAAGATGTGAATTTCTTGCTGAGGTAGTAAATTGCTTGCTCTTTCTTTCCTGTAACATCATGCTGCCCCAATACACAGCCAAAAGAATTGCCCAATACAGTCAAATAAAGGATCAGAGGTCTTCCTGGCTCGGGCGGGACCAATACAGGTGGATTGGCCAAATATTCTGTGATTCTGTCAAATGCAGCTTGACATTCATCAGTCCATTTCACTGCAGCATCTTTCTTCAGCAATCTAAAGATAGGCTCACAAGTTGATGTAAGCTGAGCGATAAATCTGGTGATATAATTCAACCTGCCGAGCAAACTCATCACATCTTTCTTACTCTTTGGCGGAGGCAATTCCTCAATAGCTTTGATTTTGGACGGGTCTAATTCAATACCACGTCGACTCACTACAAACCCCAATAACTTCCCTGATGG
>MU788673.1:110947-180128 GCA_026770625.1 Nicotiana glauca
GGTTGTCCCTTCGCCCAGGCCTGGTACATTTCGGATATCTGCTGCTTAAGCTTGTACATTTCTTCTTTCATTGCACTTACGTCTACTACCTCATAATCCCTAATCGGGTCCACAACTGTAGCCTCAATCTCTTGGCTAATTGCTTTCGTCATGTCTTTAGAGCGAGTATTGTACTGATGGGTTGCCAGAATGCCAACAGCTAAAACCACCTATCTGGTCTCAACAACAACACTCGTTAGTGGTTAGGCCATAATCGCACGTTTGGGAGTACATACATATTTATATAATTTTGCTCGGCCATATGCGTCATCCCGGTTTTCTTTTATTTTATTCTTGCCTTTTCTTGCTCTCTTTTGCTACGACTTTTCCTTCATCATTTTTCTTTCTTTTCTTTTCCTCTCCTTTTTCTTTTTCTTTTTTTATTTTTTTATTTTTTTATTTTTATTATGTTAATATCAATCCTATAAATTTCCTATCACGTATGTGTTTGAGAAAAATAAAGTAAATGCTCAAATATAGATCTTTGGGAATTTTCAAATTTATTAATAGCCAAACAACGATTACAAAGTTATACTCTAAATGATTACCAAACTACAACACTTTAAACAACAAGTTGAATTAAAAATGCAAAAAATGAAAAATACAGACTCGAATACTTAACCTAATGCAGTATGGACTCATAAATACATCAAAGATCCTAGTGCCCGCGGGACATCGTTCGGTCTCGCCACGGGCCTATATGCAAGTCCCTTTTGGAGTCGGTCTAGGTCACCCATTATTTGCTTCACAAAGATCATCATTGAGGCAAAAAATATTGTCCGGGTCATATCTTCGCATATCTGGCACTTCCGAGTGATATAATGAGCAATACCGAGGATTCTTTCTCGAATTATCCCTTTCTCCTGAAGTAACCTCCCAATTTGGTCAGCCCGAGCCTCCAAAGTTTGTTGATTTTTCTCCTGAAGTTGTTGCAGGTCCATCTCTAACTGTGCTAAGGCTGCATAACAATGTTCTTTTTCATCACTGAACTCTTTTGTTTGTTTGCTCATTTTGACCTCTGTATTAATAATCTTTTTCCTCAATCTAGCAACCTCAGCGTTATGTTATTCCTTTAGTTGTTGAATCATGCGGGCCCTTTCTTCTGCATTTTTAGTCAATTGTATCCGAACCTAGGCTAGTTCTTTATCTGCTTTGTTGAGATCAAAACAGTAATCATTCACTTTTTGTCGCAAATTTTCAATCAACTTTTCATCTCGGGCATTTCGGACAGGAGTTTCGGCTGTTATTCTCATTTTCTGAATTTGAGCTCGTAATGCCTCATTTTCTTTAACCAATTGCTTTTTCTCACCCTCGCCAGCCGCTACTTGCACACTTTTTTCAAACTTGAGGTCTTGGACTTGTTTTTCCAATATGCTAATCTTTGCCCGGTACTCATTTTCTTTAGCCAACCAATCCCACTGCTCTCTCGATAATTCAGCAAATTCTTGGACATGAAGTCTCTTAGCTGGCCTTTCATGCTCACAATTTCTCCTATACCAAGCAGCATAACCAGGTGACACTTCTCCTTTAGCTCGATCTCTCACACAGGTGTCTGATTTTAGACATTGACATTCATTCCAAATTTGACGGACCTTTGCTTCAGGAAATTGCCCGTCAGGACTAATCTCAACTACTTGAGTGCTGAGGTCCCCATCTTTAGGCACTATCTGATATCTTCCGAGTTGTCGTAATACTCGATATGGAGCATAGGGTTGAATACTTTTAAGCCCCATTAAGGGAAAATGCGACCCTTCTGCCGGCATGTATATGATTTCATTGACAGGTAGCCAACCGAATGTCCATTCTATTTGACTAGCAGTAAGAGATCGGAAATATGTTGTCCAATCCTTAAATCCTTCCGGCAATTTGACCCCTTTTATCCTCGTGTAGAATTCTTCTATGCATGTTTTCTCTGAAGACCCGTAGCTAAAAAATTGAGGACGATGACACAAGTGCTCGATCATCCACATTTGTAATAACAAACTGCATCCCTCGAAGATATCTACCCCGGCTTTACAAGCTGTCATGGCGCGAAAGACATCAGACAATATCATAGGTGCCAAAGTACTATTATCTTGAGTAAGAAGAGTGCTGACAATTCCGGCTATCCTTATATCAATATTTCCATAGTTTCTTGGAAATACTATCAAACCCAAGAAGGCTACCATGAAAGCAATACGTTTGTGCTCCTCCCATTTTGCTCGATTTGCTTTGTTATAGATCTTGTTTCCCGGGTTGTTAAAGCCTCCGATATGACCATATCTATGATATATAAACTTCATAGTGCAAAAACCATTTGCCAGATCTTCATTATGAACACTCCGGGCTATTTTCAGGGAATCTAGAAATCTGTGAACGGTAACAGCTCTTGGAGCAACCAAGTATTTGTCTTTCAGGGGAACCTCATCTTTCCCAATGTAACCGGCAACTTCCTCTAATGTCGGGGTAAGCTCAAAGTCCGAGAAATGAAATACGTTATGTGATGGATCCCAACAAGTAACCAAGGCTCTGACAACATCTCCTCGAGGCACAATATCAAGCAACCCAGTAAGATCTTTCAAGTATTTCTTGACCTCGTCTTGTCCATCTTTACCCAGATCATTCCACCATAGATGTAACTCCAAAGGGATTTTATTCATGATTGAAAAAGGTTCATTTTGAATTGTGCTCATCCTGCACATTTATTAAAATGATTTAATCACTTATTATGACTCCTAAAAAACAAGACAATATATTTTCTTTGCAATTTTAATTTTCAAAATAAAGCCTATTTTTGCAAATACGGCCTTTCAACAATACAACTTGGAGATTTTAAAAATGATTATTTTTTTGCATAAACAACCTTTCAGCGCATTTTTGAGACATTTGGCCATTTTGTCAAAACGACATCACTTGATTTATTCAAAATTCGACATTTTTGGTTATTTTATATATTTTATTTTAAAAAAAATTGATATATAACTCTAACTTGATTTTGCGTATAAGGGCTTTTGCCAGTTCCGCGAGGGAATATTTCAAGGCTGTGCCTACAATTTATTCAAAATGACTCAAAGTGGCTATTCTTGCAAAAACGGCCTTCCGGTGTCCTTTTGAGGGACATTCGGCTTATTTTAAACAAGAACGGCATCACTCAACTTATTTATAACAAAATCAAAATTTTCACATTTTTTGGCTATTTTTGCAAAAGGGTGGTTGGACCCGTCAAGGGTTGCCTACGTATCTCGCCTAGTGGTGAGAATCAAACCAGCGTAGTTCGGTCAAATTATTTTTAAACAAACCATTTTTGATTTTTGACAAAATTGAATTATTCCAACTATATTTGATGATAAAATTTTCTATTTTTTTTATTGGAAAAAACCAGTTATATTTTTAAAATTTTTGAGAACAAAACAATATAATGATTTTTTTTGTTTTCAATAATCCAAAGCAAATCACTAAAAATCAAAAATCTTTCTTATTTTTAAATTCCTACAAAATTTCGACAGAGTTTCGACAGTATTTGAATATCAGTTTTCTAAAATCAACCATTGTTATTTTTTCTTTCTTTCCCTCAATTCTTTTCCTAACCGGTCAGCATGATGGCTCGAGACAAATAAATGCAACATATAATCATGATAGTCTTTTCATATTTAGGTAACCTGTCCTAGACGGACCCAACACCTGTGTTGAGTCCCCTAAGTCAGATATGATGCAAATAAACGTCCTATTTCTAGGTTCAAAAACCTAGTTATTTGGTTCTAGACTGTGCACCCGAGCGGACGACTCGAGTCGAGGAGGGGGCTACATACCGGGGACCCGCGGGATCATCCGGCTTAGTAACTTGTCAGGCCTCTTTTCTTATTTAGGTATGACACTACAGAATGGGGAGTCTCAACCAGTAAGCACATCCCCGGAGGTAAGAAGAGAAGGGTTTTCGGCACCATTTATATACAGTTCACGTAATATCAAAGCGGTAAACATTTAGCACATTGATCAAGACATATAGGAAAAATCAGATATAAACAAATAGAGCAATTTAACTAAGCTCGAATTCTTAAACCCTGAACCGAAGTTCTGGGTTTCTCATCCCTAGCAGAGTAGCCATAGCTGTCACACCTCCTTTTTTACTTAATTTACCAAGAAGCCCCGCTTATTTTACTACACCCCAGGAAAGGATATAATAAAGAAAGGAAAGGAGTTTTTCCAATTTAAGAACAGTTGGAACGGGATTAGTTATTTAAATTTTTCAGAGTCGCCACTTGAGAATATAATGGTGTCCCAAGTCACCGAGTTAACCCGAATCGAGGAAAGTTTGACTCTGTTACAGTCTGCGAACTAGAAATCCGGATAAGGAATTATGTTAATCCGGGAGAAGGTGTTAGGCACTCCCGAATTCCGTGGTTCTAGCACGGTCGCTCAACTATTGTATTTGCTTTTATCTGATTTTTTCTATATATTCCAATTATGTGCATTATTAATATTCCTCTTTATCAATTTTAAGGAATTGCAACATCGTGAAAATGCATTTTTGAACCACACCGTACCAGTACGCATGTGGCTTTAAATACATTTCGACATCGTTGAGAGTAAGATGTGGGTTACATAAATGAGCACCCATACTTGAGAACGTATGTTAAAATCATGCCTAAAATATCTATGTCTTATTACTTTGGGAAAGACCGCGAAATTCGCTAAGCGGTCCTTCCAATTCTAAAGGTTATATAACAATTAATTGAGGGCCCCATACATTTTGTTCTCTAACGAGGCTCATCCCATTTATTTTTAAAAGGTCAAGCCTAAGTGTACTACGTTTTCTATTATTGTTTTTCCCTAATTAACATAACCATAGTGTAGTTTTGTTGTGTATTTATTCACATCCAGGCCACTTTATGTTTGGGCCTGGAATTCGGGCTAATATAAAAGAAATGCACAGAAGTGCACAGAGCTAAATGAAGCCCAATTTTATAATTACCTAATCAATTATTATGGGCTTAGAAGCTTTTACAATTGAGTCTAGCTTCTTCTGCCTGATCACGTCCAAATTGTTAACCAAATTCAAAACAGGTTCAAGCATTCTTTATCAAACTAATTATATATGAACATGAGTATTACGACTTCAGTATCAGAACTTTAGCTGAAAATTTAAACATCAATTTCTATTCGTATATCAATGTATAGCTATCTAATTCATTTTACTTTGTTAATCTGGAATTGCTGAGCTAATTATTCAACAGACTTATTCAAACTAAATCCTTGATCTATTTCGTATTTTTGAATCTCTACTTCATATCAGGCTCCTGAACTTAACACGAGTTTTTAAACTCTTTTAACAACTCAGAACCATAAACAAAATGTAAAACTACTTCATGTTTCTCTCATTAACAATTACCGATTCATGATTTAACTAATAAAAGTACTACGTTTCTATTTTAGAACAGACGAAAATTTACAAGTAAATCGACTAAATTTAACAATTCTTAAACCTGTGACCTAAGAGATCATTTTTAATTGATCTACTTAGTATTATCCTATATTAACATCTAAACTAACTACTTTTAGAATCATTAGCTTCATCTTAGAGTTTACACAGTCTAAGTACATAAAATCCTAATGAATTACATAGATCTAAGTATTCTACAGCTACAAGTAAAATGGAACTTTAAAATATAGAAGAAAAACTAATGTGCATTCATTTCTTTAGAACTTCAATTACTTCCTTGAAGATCAAGAGTATACCTGGTCAAATTGAAATAAAACTCAATGAGTTGTAAGGTGATATGGAAGAAGAAGAAAACCAAAATGCAGGAATCCAAGCAATAACCAGCAATAACACCACAATATCACAGCAACAGGATCAAAATCATGATTAAAACCCAATAGCTTCAACCAAACAGTGCAGAACAGTATACGAAAACACCAGGACTTAAGAGTTCTCTACTCGAATATGCAAATAAACCAATGAAACAGTAATTGAAAATAATTTCTATGTATTTTTCAGACTTATCCAATTTCTGAATCTTCTTTTCACTTTCAATGTTTTTCTGAACCTTTTCACTTTCAAAAATTAGAACTTCTCAAACTTTCCAATTTTTTCCAGAACTTTATTTTCAAACCCCTCTCAATTCCTTCATTCCTCCACCCCTAAATGGTGGCCTAAGAAGGCTTATTTATAGAACAAAAATGGGAGGAAGATTTGAAATAAATATTCAGATTTCCACCCCTATTCTTTTAAATTGTTTTCAGTTTGGTATGCACAAATTAGCCATAAATACACTTGAACCCTTTCTAGAAGGTTCTAGTGCATTCTACATTATTCTTTTTAAGACTAAATATCTTTATTACCCTCACTTGCTAGTGATTTCTACTTATTTACCCTTTTATTGCACCTAGAATACCCTTTATTATTTAATTAATCACATAAAAACCAAGCATATTTGTCTTTAGTACCCTTAACTCTTTCAAATTATTTTCAGAATACCATTCATCCCTTCCCTTTTTACCCCTGTATTTTATTTTTATTTACCCGACCAATCCTTAGATCAATTAGACTTTTGAAAAGTCGAAGTCAGAATTGGATTTAACAAATAGCCCCCAATTAAGTAAGCTTTTTTCATTATAGACATTTTTAAGCAACCCAGAAATAACACTTTGCAGACATAACCCTACTTATGACCAAGTAACTAATTAGACCCTTTTAATTAATCAGAAATCCAGAAAAGGTCAAAGAGTCGAAAATTACACTACAATAACAGCCAGTATTAAATATCTTACAGATATAGCCACATAATGATTAAACACTCGATTAACAGGACTCATAGGACAAATTGGATATAGGTTGAATCCATTAACAGAATCGTTCAATCAGAATTAGATCTATTCAAGTAAGAAACTTAAACGGATATAAAGCATGCAATTTTGACTAATGACTCAAATCAGAAATCATATAAACACATGGTCAGGTTTTCATGATTGAATAGAGAGGTTTGAACATGTAACAGACTTCATTTTATACTCATGATGTTCCAGAAACAGAAGGGATAGAAGAAGTTGAGAAACAGAAGCACAGGTAGAGAAAATAGGTTTTGGGTACTTAGCTTTCGTGTGTTTTCTTTTCTTTCTTTCTATTTTTCTTCTTTTTTTTCGTTTTTCTTTTCTTGTTCTCTTCTTTTCCTTGATTTTCCAGCATTAGAATTCAGGAGCTATTTTCTTGACTGTTCTTGATTTTCTGGCAGTCTTATCGAGTCCTTTGTGCCAAGGCTCTTGAGAACAGGAGTATGGGTTCATCAGGATGGTTTTCTGGACTGAGAGTGTTCGCTGGAATAGATTTCCAACGACACACTTTTCAATATTCAAGAGGTTTGAGGCTTATTAGAGGGAAACTAACTAGGTATGGTTGAAGAGGATGAAGAGACGGTTGTATGGTGTTAAGGATGAACACTGGTTCAAAAGTGTGGTCGCCGGCTAGGGTTCCGGCGATATACTTTTCAATATTCGACGAGTTTGGGTCTGATTTGAAGGAAAATAAATAGATAGGGTAAAAGAGGAGTTCATGGTGGTTCAGGGGTGTTCGTGATGGCTTCATCTGAACTGGTAGGGTTCCCAGCCGGTAGGTTTCTGGCGGGCAGTTGAGAGAACTTTAAGGTGACTAGGTTTTCTGATATTAGAGACGAAGATATACATATGAAATGATATGTAATGTTTTGTATATTTAAAAGCTTTTGATGATCTGTGACCGTTGGATCAAGTGAACCAACGTCTCAGATTTAATTAGCCTAAAAATGACGTCGTTTGGATTAGTGATGATCCGATCCTGCCCTTTGGATTATTTAAACGAATGGCCAGGATTTAATGACTTAAACGTTGTCGTTTGGTTTTAAAGAGAACCTGTATCTCTAGCCATTTGATCAAGAATTTTAACGGCTCAGATCTTCTTACTTAAACGGTGTCGTTTGGGTTGTATACGAGGCTTGAGGCTTAGACCGTTGGATCAATTGATCAACGGCTTGGATTTGATTCTTAAAACAACATCGTTTGGATTATGTTATAGGTCGACCGGTTGATTATTTTGGGCTTGGCCTGGGTGTTGTATTAATTGGGCCACTGATTTTGTTATTTGGCCCAATTATATTTTGTATTACATATGGTATTTTGTATTTGTATTATCTATTGTATTTTCTTGTATTTTTTCTATTATATATTTTATTTTCTTTTCTGTATTTTCTTTGTATTTTTCTTTTAATTTTTTTCCTGATTTTCTAAAATTAATGAGTAATTAATTCTATTTTTGGTATTTTCTAATTAATACAAAAATGGTATTGTGTTTTGTTTTTCCTTTCAAAAATTAGAAAAAGTCCTAGTATTTCTACTTATTTCATGAGTTATTATTAAACAAACAATTATCAACAAATTGCCACACAAATTCAAAAATCGTTTTTGCCTATATTTTGGAACAATTAGCTTGAGGCAAAAATTACGTGCTCACACCATGTGACTAAATAACTTGGGTTAATCTTCACCAGTAAGTGCATCAAGACTTCTCAGCCTATGATAAATATTCATACGGTCGCTTCGAGGACTTATTCTATACTAGATCATAATGATTTTACGTACTTTCTTGCCATTGTAGAATATTTTCTAGGACTACGAGGGCTTGAATCATGGGTTTCAAAAGTAATGGTTTCCCTTAAAGTTCATGCTTAAATTGACATGATTTCCAACCAAAGTGTGCCCCGTTTTCAAAACTCATGAGCGGGTCAGATTTGATGAGGTTATGTGGCTCTCTTCTCACTCGGCTTCTAGGAGTATTGTCAACGTCATTGTCATATATGGGAATTTTGCTACCTCTGGCATTCCACCTCCTTAAGAATGGTTAGATTGTTTGAATTATGATAATCTCATAAGTAGATGACTTCTTTCTATCCTCATGCGCTCGTGGCATAGAGTCATTGTGTTGCTTATTGTTAGGTGTGAAATCAAATTCCATGTATTTCATTAATGGCCCCAATAAAACCCATGTTGCAAGAGTCTAACCATTTTAGCTCAACTACTTACCTTACATTGAGGGACACAATTGGTATATCCTACTTGATCACTTCTTTAAAAATCTCATGTTCACATATATTGTATCCACCTTATCTACAAATATTAGTTACCAATATGCTTTATTTGTCTGATAATTGATGTAGTCACCTGGAATAAAACATGTAAGCATCATTAATAGAAATCCTCGTGTCTCTTATTATGTAACCTCATGAAATACTCTACGCAGTGCATAAATGGATTCCTAAATAATTCTAGTCCAATATTGAACTCCATTGCTCCTTACTGTATTAGATCTATTAGGTATTGAAGGTTCAAACGTGTCAAAGTCAACCTGTGATCACATATATTTCAGTAGGTATTTTTATGGTCAATCTATTACAGCACATCCTAGAGTAATCATGAAGGTCACCACGAATTTAGTTTGGGTTATCACATAGAGATTTAGAATTCAGGAGGGTAAACCGGTTAATCTCAAAATTTTCCCCTGTAGATGTTATGTGAATTGACGATGAAGGGTACGTAAGCGCATTTCCCATTAGGTCGCACTAGGAGTATGATGTTTCCCCATTATTTCTCCTCATGATTTTCTGTTTTCATATGTCTATGTCTAAGAAAGTAGGTGGACATCATTTGTGTATCATCCTAGTGTAAATTTTTTAAGGTGAATGTTTATGGATAATTAGCTTGTGCGAGGTATCTAGTTGTCATCCTTGTTAGATAAGTTTGGAGGTTAGGGTTATTTTCGTGAATGTGTTATGGAAAAGCCTATGAGTACAAGAGGACACATTGAAGCTGAGAATATTGTGGGAATAAGGTATTTTCCCTTGATTGTATAGCAGATGGTTTTGATTTGAAAAGTACCTTCTAGGTCTTATAATTTAAGAATGTGCAGTCCATGTCTAGATATCATCGGGAGGTTCATGTTATTGATATATACATTGTGGTGCTTTGTCGAATTTTGGAAGTGTTTTTATGATGATTTTGGTGATTCTCTAGCAGGTAGATAGGCCTAGTTACAAAGCAGACTCTGCCGAAAATTCTATTTTTTTAGGAGATAGTCAAAACTTAGGGACTTTAGGAATGTGAGAAAATAGATATATTAAGTTAAGAATTAGGGGCGGACTCTACTCCTCATTCGAGGATGAATGATCCTAAGAGGGGGAGAATGTAAGAACCCAGAAAATTTTGCTAAGTAATTTAAGCTTTCGTGGTGCGGAGGTAGGCTAATTATTTTATTTTATGTGCAAATGAGGATTCATGATATAATGTATATCAATTTGATATGTTAATAAGCGTATAAGTTATATTATAAGTGACTGGGGTCTAAGGAGAGGCCGAACTCTAAGCCAAGTTGGAAATTTTCATAATAGACTAAAATTGTAAATGAGTAGGCACAAGACCTCACTTTGGACAAGGATATATACATTTATATAAGTTTTTGTGTGATGCACAACCTTTTATTTTAAATCTCTTTCAGTCTATTTTCCAACGCATTAAACCGTTCATCCTTTCGAGGTGTATACAGAAAGTTATGGCCATTTTACCGGACCTGTGTCAGATGCGCGTCCGTGGCTTAACTGCTGGAAAACTAGGTGCTTCTGCCTCAAAATGAGGCACGAGCGTGGTACGAGCGCGGCAACCGCGTCCCGGGTATGGTTTAACCGCGGTCGCGCGCCTAGCAGCCCTATAAATACCCCAATAATGGGTATGGAGCGTCTCTAAGTCATTTGTTTAGCTAGGGCTTGCTTTATCAAGGGGAATCCTTCCCATACTTCCCTCTTATGATCGAAGGTAATGTTTTTGGAGTATTTTGAGTTGATTAACACTGCTAAACACTTATATTGACAAGGATTGATCTTGAAAATCCATAGACTCCCATTCCAGTCCCTAAATTGATCAAGAACACTACAAGTGGGGATTCTCAAGATTCTTACTAAAAAAGGTATGTGTATCATGTCTAACTACTTTATGGTGATTATTTATGTGTGATATATACGTTAGAACTCATTAGATGGTGATTGGAAGCCATAGGTGCATAACCTAGGTTGTGTTGGTGTTTTAGAGATGGTGAGATGGGTTATTGGGTATGATTGCTGGGTGTAATAGTATTATGTATACATACATGTACAAATTAGGTTTGTGTGAAGATTGTTGAACATAAATAAGTAAAGATTGGGTTGGAGAATGAAGAAAATCTTGTAAAAGAGATTTGAAATCAAGATGCTCAACTAGTGTTTGATAAAATGCTTAAATGAGCTGAAACCATGAATACCTTCCTAATTTGTGTTAAGGAAAGCTTAAACAAGGTATGTATGGCTAAAACCCACTCTTCTTAGAAATTGAGCTCCCATGGTGTCCCCGCATATGTTGTAAGTCTAAAATTTGGTTTATGTAGTATTTTTTATTTCGAAGGATTTGGTATTGTAAGAATATATGTGAAAGGTGTGTCACAATGTGTTCAATGTGCTATTCTTGGTAAATTGGGGATATGTGAAGAATGTTAAGTATATGCTAAATTTCCTAAATTTCAAGTCAATTTTAAATTGTGATTATTATGCCGAATCTTGAGAATTCCTTTGAATACTCATAATAACATGAATTGCTCTTGTGTATGCCCATTATCTTAAATTGCTTTTGTATGTCCCTCTCATATTAAGTGGCAAAGTAAATGTTGAAAATGGGAACAATGTTAAACGTGAGTTATGGAATGTGTTAATTGCAGCCGGAATGCCTAGACCTCAATGTCAGGAATTAAATTGGGATTGTCATGAAAATCATGTGACACCGTATCTATGTTTACACTTGTATTGAAATGTTTTTATTGAAAGTGAACATGATATGGAAATTGCGGCCCTAAGTGCCTATGAACTAATATATGTGATCTTAAACTTCTCACATATCTCCCTATCAAGTGACTAGTCAAGTTTGCGGCATTATCTGTATCAATAGTTGCAGGAATACCAAAACGACATTTGAAATTGGAATGAACAAAGTCTACCACAACTTTCGTGGTGACAGGTTTGGGAGTAATTGCTTCAACCCACTTTGTGAAGTAGTCAATAGCGACCAATATGAATCTATGCATATTTGAAGCTTTTGGCTCACCCCAGCCAACAAACGGCCACAGTGCTAACATACAATGCAGTTCTCTAGGTGGTGCATGGATAAGATCACCGTGCACCTGACACTAATGACATTTCCGGACAAAATTGAAGCAATCCTTTTCCATATTCATCCAATAATAGTCCGCTCGAAGGATTTTCTTAGCCAACACGTACCTATTCATGTGGGGTGCGCACACTCCTGCGTGCACTTCTTACATGATTCTTCCGGCATCTTCGGTGTCACTAAGTTAATAAAATACATATATTAAGTTAAGAATTAGTGTTGGACTCTACTCCTCATTCGAGGACGAATGATCCTAAGAGGGGGAGAATGTAAGAACCCAGAAAAGTTTGCTAAGTAATTTAAGATTTTGTGGTGCCAAGCTAGGCTAATTATTTTATTTTGTGTGAAAATGAGGATTCATGATATAATGGATATCAATTTGATATGTTAATAAGCGAATAAGTCATATTATAAGTGACTTGGGGTCTAAGGAGAGGCTGAAGTCTAAGCCAAATTGGAAAATTTTATAATAAACTAAAATTGTAAATGGGTATGCACAAGACCTCACTTTGGACAAGGATATATACATTTATATAAGCTTTTGTGTGATGCACAATCTTTTATTTTAAAGCTCTTTGAGTCTAGTTTCCAACACATTAAACTGTTCATCATTTGGAGGTGTATACAGAAAGTTATGGCCATTTTACCGGACCTGTGTCAGATGTGCGTCCGCGGCTTGACCGCTGGAAAACTGGGTGTTTCTGCCTCCAAATGTGGCACGAGCGCGGCCACCGAGTCCTGGGTAAAGTTTGACCGCGGTCACGCGCCTAGCAGCCCTACAAATACCCCAATACTAGGTATGGAGCATCTCTAAGTCATTTTTTTAAGCTAGGGCTTGCTTTATCAAGGGGAATCCATCGCATACTTCCCTCCTATGATCCAAGGTAATGCTTTTGGAGCATTTTGAGTTGATTACTACTGCTAAACACTTATATTGACAAGGATTGATCTTGAAAATTCGTAGATTCCCATTCAAATCCCTAAATTGATCAAGAACACTACAAGTGGGGATTCTCAAGATTCTTACTAGAAGAGGTGTGTCTATCATATCTAAATACTCTATGGTGATTATTTATGTGTGATATATACGTTAGAACTCATGGGATGGTGATTGGAAGCCATAGGTGCATAACCTAGGTTTTGTTGGTGTTGTAAAGATGGTGAGATGGGTTATTGGAGTATGATTGTTGGGTGGAATAGTATTATGTATACATGCATGAAAGGTGTGTCTCAATGTGTTCAATGTGCTATTCTTGGTAAATTGGGGATATGTGAAGAATGTGAAGTATATGCTAAATTGCCTAGGTTTCATGTCAATTTTAAATTGCGATTATTGTGCCGAATCATGAGAATTCCTTTGAATACTCAGAATAACTTGAATTGCTATTGTGTATGCCCATTATCTTAAATTGCTTTTGTATGTCCCTCTCAGCTTAAGTGGCAAAGTAAATGTTGAAAATGGGAACAATGTTAAACGCGAGTTATGGAATGTGGTAATTGCGGCCGGAATGCCTAGACCTTAATGTAAGGAATTAAATTGGGATTGTCATGAAAATGATGAGACATCGTATCTATGTTTGCACTTTTATTGCAATATTTTTATTGAAAGTGAACATGATGTGGAAATTGTGGCCCTAAGTGCCTATGAACTAATATATGTGAAACAAAAAATTGAAATGAGATGACTAATGGATGAGAATGAAATAATGGTAACGTCTTGGGGAGCGACTTAGCCGACGGGCCGTGATCAGATGCCATGCTACGTACATGGTGGTATTATGCTGATATTGAAATTGGAAAGTGATAATGAAATAATGGTAACGTCTTGGGGAGACGGCTTAGCCGTTCGTGCCTTGATCAGACGCCATGCTACACACATGGTGATATTGTGCTGATATTGAAACTTGAAAGTGGGAATGGAATAATTGTAACGTCTCGGGGAGACGGCTTAGCCGATCGGGCTGTGATCCGACTCCGCTCAAGGAAGCGGTGGTAATGTGGATAATGATGCAAAAATATGGAATGCCCCAGTCTAAAGTTTTAGAAATTTTTGTGAAAACTATGTGAACCTCTCATATTGTTGACGTGGTGCTTTTGTGAAGCTTTGTTGTCCGTATGATGTCTTTTTTGTTTTTGTAAGATAGTTATTTCTAATGAGATGGTATTTAGTTATACATACTAGTGCTATTCGACGGCTCTAACGTCCCTTTTAGCGGGGGCGGTCGTCTTTAAATGGATATAGGTGTTTCCATAACAGGGAGTGTTGGTCGCAACTAGTGACGCATCTTCCTTTTAGCTGACTTGGTGAGCCCCACTTTATTTTGGGGTCCTGTTTCATCTGTTTATAATATACTTTTGTATTTTGAGGCATAGTTGGAGCCTTATTGGTGACATTTCCATATTATTCTTCAGTTATATTTAGAAGCTCCGTAGACAGGTTGTAGGTGGAGTTTGATAAATGGGAATTGAATTAAAAATATTAATATTTGGCAAAGATGTAGAAAACATGTAATATTTTTTAAAATTATGAATGAATTTGCTAATGGAAATGAAATGGAAGTCCTTAATGATATATGTACAAAGTATTATTAATGGAGTTAATCTCCTCTTTATCCATGAACTAGTTTGGGTAGAATGAAACCTATCAGGCTTGCTCAGTCATGTTTACTCGGTTGAGTGTCGACCGTGCTCCTCAGATTTTGGGGCGTGATAGGTTCGCCCGTTTAAGGCTTTGTCCCTTTCACCTTATTCTGCCTCTAGGGACATTTGACTTTTATTTTCCTTCATTTTTCAATAATTTCAACTTCCGAGAATCGGCCATCATGGCCAGTCGGGATCGACTTGATGCACTCGCTGAGGCTGCATGCTTTTCTTTAAATTTGGCTTTGGTTATGCAGAAACTTGTAGACCAATCTTGCCATATTTTCTTTATATTAGCTTCGGAGAAAAATCAAACCGAAAGGGATTTAAAGAAAAATAATCAAAGGACAGGGAAAATGAATTTATAGAGAAATGCCCCTTTCGGAGAGGGGAAGAATGACTTATTTGGAATAAATGAAGACTTCAATAGACATGACATGCTTCTTGGACAGGATACCTGTTTCGTGCATCTACCCATCATTTCATAAACCCATGATGAACCATGTTCTAAAATCGGGAAACCTTGCCAGGACTCTTTCGTTGTATAGTGCTCTTTGCGAGTTTTCACTAACAAGACTCTCTCGCTTTTCAGTTTCTCTGCTCACCATCACCTTAATATGCCCTTAGGTTTACACCAATAATACTCTCTCATTTCATTTCTCTCATCTTGATTGCATCGGATCCAAAGAGTGGTGTTCTTCGATTTTGAATACCTTTCATTGATTGATCGGAAGGACTTGCACAAGGTTTGGGTAAAGAGAATTTGGATCAAATTACATCTTTGGAACCGTTCAGGCGGGATTATTGCCGAACAAGTATAATATCTTCCCCAGTTTCATTTTTGGGGGAAAATAGATTTTTGTTTTGGTGTGACTGAACACCAGAGAGAGGTTGCCTATGTATCCTTTCAGAATCAAGTCAAACATAGTTTAGGGAAATATTTTGTTTTTGTTGTTTTGTTGTTTCTTTTATTTTTCTTTTCCTTTTTTTGATGATGATTTGTTTTTACAAGTGTCTTCAAGTTCCAAAGTGGGTAATGAAAGAAAGGTAACCAGCTCAAAGGGTTAGCAAAGGGTTGGAGTGTTTGCGGTAGCGAGAATGAAAGCATTCGTCATCCCATTCGGATAATGGCGTTGCTGTAGAAAGATTAGACATAGTACCTTTTGATTGCGTCTGCATTTCCAGTTGTTTCGGGATCATTCCATTCGATGTCTCCTAGGTATAACGCCTCTTTTGGAAACAATATTATGATAATTTATTGTCCTTTCCAATTATGAGCAAACTTTCCTTTTGTTTCCAGATAATGGGGGAGAATACGCCTTAAAATGAGTTGACCGACTTCAAAGTTTCTAGGCCGCACTTTCTTGTTTTAGGCACGGGTCATTCTTTGTTGATACAACTGCCCGTGGCAGACTGCGGCAATTTGCTTTTCATCGATCAAGGTTAACTGTTCCATACAGGTTTCGACCCACTCACTGTCTTCAATTTCAGCTTCCACAATGGTCCGAAGAGAAAGGATTTCAACTTCTACGGGTATTACGACTTCAGTGCCATAAACCTAAAGATACGGGGTTGCTCTGATTTATGTGCGCACAGTAGTGCGATATCCCAACAATGCAAATGACTACTTTTTATGCCATTGAATCTAACTTTTGATCATCTTTCTCAGAATCTTCTTGATGTTTTTGTTTGCTGCTTTGACACCGCCATTGGCTCTGGGCCGATAAGGAGTACAATTTCGATGCGTGATCTTAAACTGCTCACATATCTCCCTATCAAGTGACTATTCAAGTTTGCAGCATTATCTGTAATGATAGTTGCAGGAATACCGAAATAACATATGAGATTGGAATGCACAAAGTCTACCACAACTTTCGTGGTGACAGATTTGAGAGTAATTGCTTCAACCCACTTTGTGAAGTAGTCAATAGCGACCAATATGAATCTATGCCTATTTGAAGCTTTTATCTCACCCCAGGCAACAAACGGACACGGTGCTGACATATGATGCAGTTCTCTAGGTGATGCATGGATTAGATCACCGTTCACCTGACATTAAGGACATTTACGGACAAAATTGAAGCAATCCTTTTCCATAGTCATCCAATAATAGCCCGCTCGGAGGATTTTCTTTACCAACACGTACCTATTCATGTGGGGTGCGCACACTCCTGCGTGCACTTTTTTACATGATTCTTCCGGCATCTTTGGTGTCAACACATCTTAACAAGTTGAGATCCGGAGTCCTTTTGTATAAGACCTCACCGCTTTAAAGAAACCACTTGCGAGCCACCTAATGGTTTGCTTTTGGTCTCCATTGGCTTGATCAAGATATTCTTTGGTTTTCAGAAATCTCTTGATATCATGATACCATGGTTGAACATTCGATTCTGCCTCAACCTTATTGGAGTAACCGTGCCTTTATTGGACTTGGATATCCAATGGGTCAATGTGGGCATTGCCTAGGTATGGCAATATCGAGGCCAAAGTAGCCAGTGCATCGACCAATTCATTGTGTAAATGAGGAATGTACCTGAACTTGACTGACTTGAACCGCCTGCTAAGATCTTCTACTTGTTGCTTATAAGGAATAATCTTGACATCTCGAGTTTCCCATTCTCCCTGAGCTAGTCGGATAATCAAATCCGAAACTCCCATGATTAACAATTCCTCGAGATGTTGGTCGATTGCCATATTCATACCCATAATGCAAGCTTCATACTCAGAAGTGTTGTTGGTGAAGAAAAACCAAAGCCGGGCTATGGCTGGATAATGCTGAGCAGTGGGTGAGATCAAGATTGCCCCAATCCCAATGCCTTTTGCATTCATAGCTCCATCGAAGAACATTTTCCAAGCTTTGGTGTCTTCTGATCTTATCACAATTGAATTCACCTCCTCATCCGGAAAGTAAGTACTAGAGTTTGATACTCATCATCAGCAAGGTTTTCAGCTAGGTGATCTGCTAAAGCCTGGGCTTTCATTGTCGTGTGGGTGACATAGACTATATCAAATTTAGTGAGCAGGATCTTCCACTTTTCTAACCTCCATGTGTGCATCGGCTTCTGGAATATGTACTTCAAAGGGTCCAACCTGGTAATGAGGTAAGTGGCATAGGACAAAAGTAATGCCTAACTTCTTAGCAACCCAAGTGAGAGCGCAACAAGTTCTTTCCAACAAAGTGTATTTGGCTTCATAACTGGTGAACATCTTGCTCAGGTAGTAGATTGACAGCTCTGTTATTCCGGTTAAAACGTGTTGCCCGAGGACATAGCCAAAGGAATTTTCTATGACGATCAGATACAAGACAGAGGCCTCCTAGGTTCAGGTGTGACCAAAACTGACTGGTTCGACAGATATTCTGTGATTTTGTGAAAGATCTCTTGATACTCATTCATCCATTTAATTGCTGCATCTTTCTTTAAAAGCATGAAGATGGGTTCACATGTGGAGGTCAACTAAGTAATGAATCGGCTAATGTAGTTCAACCTTCTAGCAGGCTCATGACCTCTTTCATGGTTCTTGGAGGAGGTAAATCCCGAATATACTTTATCTTTGTTGGGTCTAGCTTGATTCCCCTCCGACTGACTATAAATCCCAAGATTATGCCATATGGAACCCGAAATGCACATTTTACCGGATTTATCTTCAAATTATATATGTGCAGCCGCTCAAAGAACTTTCTCAGGTATCGAACATGGTCATCCAGTGTTATGGATTTGATGATCACATCGTCCACCTACACCTCGATTTCCTGGTGCATCATGTTGTGAACAATGTTATTCATGGCCCTCATATATGTTTCCCCGGTGTTCTTCAGACCAAAAGGCATGACCCTGTAGAAATAGGTGCTCTAGGGTGTGCTGAAAGCTGTCTTTTCCGCATCCTCTTCATCCATCAACACCTAGTGATATCCTGCATAAAAATCCATGAAAGAGTGTATCTCATCTTTGGCATAGTTATCAACGATGATATGGGTATTCGGCAAAAGGAAGTTTTCCTTGGGACTTGATTTGCTCAAATCTCTATAGTCAACACATACTCGAGTTTACCTGTCTTTCTTTGGTACTGGAACTACATTGGCTAACTATGTGGTGTATCAAAGCACTCAGATCACCCCTACTCTCAACTGTTTTGTGAACTATTCTTTAATCTTTTCACTGATATCAGTTTTGAACTTTCTTTGCTTTTGCTGGATAGGGGGATAACCGGGGTAGGTCAGCAACTTGTGGACCACCAGATCGACACATAGTCCTTGCATGTCATCGTATGACAAAGCAAACACATCTTCGAATTCAAACAAAAGTTGGATCAATGCGTCCCGTTTTTTCATCTGTGTGAATGCTTATAATGGTTTCTTTGACTTCTTCAGAATTACCCAAATAATCCGGATAATTTTCATTTAAGTTCGACTTAGGTTTATTCTCAAATTGTTCCAATTCTTGATTTATTTCCCTAAAAGCATCCTCTTCATCATATTCAAATTCTTGATTCATTATTTCATAATTAGACAGTGTGTTTTGATCTGGGCATGAAGTCTGCAAGCAAGTCATGTTATTTAAAGCCGCATTATTAGAACTGAAAGAAGAAATAAGAAAAAGTAACAAAAATCAGAGAGAGTAAAGAGAGATGAACGATGAAATATTGATTTCATTTCATTCAATTTTTGAAGATAATAGGGTTTACATTGGAATTAAAGACATGAAACTAAAATAAAATATCCGAGTTACACCTTGATATAACTCGTGATGCAGAAAAGGTGGCAAAACTGGACTATCGGCATTCCCGTCTTATTGGGACCGGAGTAGCCTTCCAGTTTTGCAAATTGGCATTTGGGCCCATATACAGTACCTCAGTGTTGCTCAAGCCTTCTCCCGACTGAACCATGTAGGTTTCACACAGCATTTTCCTCATAGCCCCATATATTTCTTCAATTTCCTTGGCCGTGAAGGCCTCATCTTCTTCTTCTTCGTTGTACTTCGGCCTGACGAATGTTCTATAGAGATGCGGAGCCGACTGAGGCAAGACTCAACCATCACTCTTTCACTTATTTTCCTAGGTCACATCAGCCTCTGTGGCATGAAAACCCATACCCAAGAACTTTTTGGTGGCAGGTAGGGTGCTAGGTTCCGTTATACATTGCAATGATGCCCCGAGGACCTTCCCGAGATTATAACTATGTTTGATCATTTCAGCGGCGACCATGATGGATGCAATTGACAAAAAAGGTTGAGGACAAGTGTTTCATTTCTCATATTGGTCCGCCACCACAACTCCGAACGCTTGATAGACTATATTTTCACTTCCTTCCCTAGCTTCGAGACACAGGACTGATGGGTCCCGGTAAATCGACTACTCGTCCTCTCCATGGACTAAAATCTCCTGATCTTCATGTTCAAATTTCACCATCTGGTGGAGAGTATAAGGTACAACCCCTGCTCCGTGAATCCAAGGTCTTCCCAAGAGGAAATTATAGGATGTATCCACACCTCAATATCTACAGGTCCAATAGTGAAAATCAAATCAATCTCGCCTATGGTGTCACTTTTATGCCATCAAAGGCACACACACAGACATTATTAGGACTAATTTTCTTATTTACGATCCCCATTCTTTGCAATGTTGAAAGAGGGCAAATATCATCTCCGGACCCACCATCCAGCATGACTCTTTTTACATAATATCTCTCATATTTAACTATCATATGAAGGGATTTGTTGTCGACGTCCCCTTCCAGAGGCAAATCATTCTTGCTGAAAGAGATTTGATTGAGTGCGAAAAATCTTTCCACCATCCCCTCCAATTTTTCAACCATGGTCTCAATCGGGATATAAGCCTCATTGAGGGTTTTTATCAACACCTTCTGATGCTCAGTTGAATTCATTAACAGAGACAACAAAGAGACCTGAGCAGGGGACTTGTGGAGTTGGTCAATTATCTCGTAGTGTGCCATTTCATTTTTTGGAGGAACTCTTCTGCCTCTTCGGCACTAACTGGTTTCATGATCGGGAATAGTTTCTAATTGGCATTGTTTACTTCTCTTTCATTAAAATATTTCTCAGTTGGTTTAACTTCATTTGTTTCTCCAGAGACCTCTTTTCCCTTGTAAGTTACTACTGCCTTGTTGTAATTCCATGGAACGGTAGTAGGGTCTTTCATGGTCCTCTACAGAGTGCGGCCAATAACCAAGGGCTCATTCGGTATTGGTGAGATTACTGGCCTCTGTACAACATAGGTCCCCTCAGGCACGTACATCTTGGGCCCCTTTTTTAGCTCAAACCTCCTTGGAGGGATCAATGTCTTTTGATCTTTCCTGTCATCCCGTGGGAGATAAAGAATGACATCTATCGAGGGTCGTGCCCCTGTTTTGGTTTCCAATTCCTTTTCTACATGAGGGTTCAGTTTACTCTTCTTCTCCCCTCTATCTTGTTTTGTGACAGCCTTTGGCTTCTTTTCAACATCAGCAATTGCACTTACGACTTTCAGTGCAGGATCAAACTCCCTATCTTTGCAAATCATTTCAATAATCGACCCGTTGTTGTGAGCCGGTAAGGGATTGTTGGTCACATTCAGAATGTCTCCGTTCTTTAGCACTATCCGCTTTTGTTCTATGAGATTTTCAACAGCCCTTTTCAGGGTCCAACAGTCGTCTGTATCATGCCTTTGTGCTCCCGAATGGTAAGCACATCGAGTGCCGGCTCTGTAGGAGGGACACTCTAGGTTCTGTCTGGTTTAGGGTACGGGCTGCAACAGACCCATCTGGACAAGTTGCATGAAAAGACTAGAGTATTACTCACCGATAGGCGTAACATCTATTCTCCTAGGTGGCTCCCGTGCACGGGAATTGTAGTGGAAGTTATTCTATGGAGGTCGTAGATTATACTGAGCTTGATGAGGAGGTTGTGGGAAATGAAGCTCGGTTTTGGCGAAATTGTTGTTGTGGCCTAGCGTATGGTTGGGCATTCATCACTGCGTATGGCTGAGGAGCCGTGGCATAGGCCGCATCTTGATGGGGATAGTAATGTTGTAGGGTGCTTGTAGCGAACTAATGTCTGGGTGGACGAGGTTTTCTTACACTTGAAGTTTCCATTGCCACTTCTTCCTTCTTCTTTCGGTTCGCTACATCTCCAGACCCACCTTGAATCGCTTGGGAGGTAGCCTTTATAGCAGATTGACTCAATATGCGCCATGTTTTTAGACATTCTCGACTATTTGACAAATTTTGATGGACTCGGCAAACGATTTCCCTATCGCAGACATCATAGTATGAAAATAATCGGCCTCTTGGGCTTGAAGAATAACACTTACCATCTCTATTTCATCCATTGGAGGTTTGACTCTGACCCCTTGTTCGCGCCATTTGACAGCATACTCTCGGAAGCTTTTTGAGGACTACTTTTTAAGGTTGGACAAAGAATTCCGGTCAGGGGCTATCTATGTTATACTGAAACTGCCTGACAAAATGTCGAGCCAGGTTATCCCAAATATGCCAACAAGATATATCTTGATCCATGTACCATTTAGAAGCAATGCCGACCAAGATCCCTCCAAAATAATCCTTGAGAAGCTCATCTTTTCAACCTGCTCCCCGCAATTGGTTGTAGTACCTCCTGAGGTGGGCTATGAGATCCCCATCCCCATCATGCTTTTCAAACTTTTGTATTTTTAAACACAGGGTTAAATGCACGTATGGGAACATAAATAGGTCAGCGTACGACACACTCTTTTGCCCGCTCAAATGCTGTATGTTTTTTAGACTCTGCTCCATGCTCCTTCTTTTTTGGGTAATCTCCTAATGTTCAGGGTTCTTTGAGGTTTTCTCCTGTCCCGCGGTAAACTCGTACCGTGGTTGCTGGGGGTAAGAATGGATAGTGAACTTGGTAGGTTCCATTAGAAACGATGGAACTTGGAAGGTGAAAGAAGATGGATCAGTGCTTGGCCTGGGTAAAGTGGGTTGTGTTGTGGCCGAAGAAGGTGGAGAAATAAATATGTTTGAGGCCACACCAGAAATTAACACTTGTGGGCGAGCCTCAGATGGTATTCCAGCAAATTGGTTGAGATGGTACGATATCCTAGTGGGGTATTTGGATAACTTATGGGGATGCTGGAAGTCCCACTTGCCCTGGGAAGTAGCTCAGGGAATCCAGGTATCGCACTCGGTGGCTATTTGCCGCTGGGCCAGGCATCCCACATTTCCATCATGCGAAGACGGAGGATTCTGTTTTCCGCAGCGGCCGCTGATTCTGAAGTTGGGATAGCCGAGATCGGGCTATCCTCCAGGATAGGAACTATTGGCAGATGACTTTCCGACGTCATTTCAACACTTCCCTTTGATCTTGTGAAGTACAGATGTAAAGCCAGATTACCACAAAACCAACCACCTTAATATAGAACCTGACTCAACAGTAGACAACTAACTGGTTAGTTTGAAGCAATTAACACATAGGTAATTGCACTTTGGGGCGTGATGCACCTATACATATTTCGCAATGGTTGCGTGTTTCATCCCAGATTTTGTTTATCTCTCCAATTTTCTCTCTTGCTCTTTTTACACCCTCATTTTCTCTCTTTTTTGTTTTTCTTTTGCACTTTCCCTTTCTTTTCTTTTTCGTTTTTCCTTTGGCTCTTTCCTTTCAAAAGTCCTATTTTATTTTAGTTATTTACAAAATCTCATGAATGGATCCGATGAGGATTGCCTACATATCACGACGCTGTGTGAATCAGATCATCATATAGTTCAACGAATAAATGAGAAAAATAAGGAAACAATTTTTTTTGGGATTTTCCAACTTTTTCATTGATAAAAACTTTACTATTTTCTATTACTAAAGACTCCATCATACTCTTTCTAGGAATTTAGGAACTACAAACAGACTCAAAACATACTCTAAAAACTAGAAAGTGGAATACAGACTTAGAAATAAAAATAAAAATCAAGATTATATAAGTGATTCTACTCTAGGGGCCCGTGGGACATCAACCGGTCTTGCAACGGGCCTATGTGCAAGATCCCCTTGAAGAAGCTCCAGCTCACTCATTATTTGACGAACAAAGGTCATTACCGCGACAAAGAAGGTGGTTCGAGTCATGTCTTCACATTCTTGGAATTTCATGACGATGTAATCTGCAATTGCTCTAAACCTCTCCCTGATGATACCTTTTTCTTAGAGCAAATGCCTGATTTGCTGAGACTTAGCTTTTAGTACTTGGGTATCATGACGGTTTTTACCCTGCAGCTGTTGCACATCTTCCTCTAGTTGGGACATTAATACATAGCAATGTTCCCTTTCTGCTTTAAAGTTCTTAGCTTGCTTGGCCATTTCATTTTCGAGGGTAGTTAGCCTTTTCTTTAAAGTACTGTTCCCTCATATTTCCCCTTCAACTGCCGTATAAACTTTGCCCGTCCTTTTGTATTCTTTGTCATCTATGCTCGGGATCTTGCTAGACTAACCTCCGATTTTTCTAAGTTGTCTTGACACTCAATTAATTTTGTTCTAAGACCACTTATAAGCCTTTCATCTGCTCGGCTTCTATCCTGGTTTTTAGTGGCTATTTTCATCTTTTGGATCTGAGCTTTAAGGGCTTTGCTTTCTTGAGCCATCTTCTTCTTTGACCATTCGTGGGTAGCAGCTTGGACACTATTGTCAAATTTGAGGTCCCTGATTTGTCCCTCAAATTTACTTATCTTGTCCCTATAGCTTGCCTCTTTTGTCAGCCAATCCCATTGCTCTCGCGAGTCTTCAGTGAATTGCTGGACGTGGGGTGTTTTAGGAGGCCTTTCGGGCTCTCGGGGAATTTGAAACTTCTTATAAAACCAAGTATTGTAATTGGGGTCTAACCTGCCTTTAGATAGATCCCACACCAGAGCCTTAGGCTATAGAAATCCGCACTCATTCCAAATCCGACGAACTTTTCCTTCTGGGAATACAGCTTTTGGACCCAATTTTAAGACTTGTTGGCTCAGATATTCGTCATGGGGAATAGTTTGAAACCTGCCTAGTTGGCGCAACACCCTGTGAGGAGCATATGGCTGAATGCTTCGGAGATCAATTAGGAGGAGATGGCTCACCTCAGCTGACATGTAGATGACTTTAGTGACAGGGAGCATCCGAAAGTCAACTCAATTTTATCCGAAGTTAAAGAACTCAAGTGCGCAAACCAAGCTTCTATACCTTCTTGAAATTCACAACCCACCACTCAATTTTCATACTCTTCAATGCAATTCAATCGTTCATACCGTAGTTCATATACCCCAATCGGTGAAAAGGATGTTTGGAGTAGGTTACAGCCTTGGAAGAATTTCCCCCCTTCTCGGCAGATGGTGAAAGCTCGGTAAATATCACCTATATCATTGGAACAAGGGTGCCATTAGCTTTCTTAATCACGACGTCAACCATTCCTACGAGATCCAGTTCTATGTTGCCATCATTCTTGGGTAGATTATGACATCCAAGAATGCCACTATGAAAGCCAAACCCCGTCGTGCCTCCCATTTATCTTTGTTTCCTGAATGGGCCAGGTAAGTATCTGGTGCGTCAAAACCGTGGGGATTGTCATAGCGTTGGTACAAGAAGTGGAAAGTGCAAAACCATTCGGATAAATTCCCATCCTGAACCTCCCGACTAATACTTAACATATATAGAAACTTGTGAGGAGACACTGTTCTTGGTGATACCAGGTACCGACTTCTTAGATTTCCTCTACGACCGGCGTAGCCCGCAATTTTCTCCAGCGTAGGGGTGAGCTCAAAATCAAAAAAGTGAAACACATTATGAGTTGGGTCCCGGAAAGATATCAAGGGCTCGATCACATTAAACCTCAGTTTGATTTTCAGAAGTCCGACAAGACCATCCAAAACTTTTTCCACAGTCTGTCTGCTGACTTTTCCTAAGTTTTTCCACCACATATGGAGCTGTAAGGGGTTTTCTCAAGATTTGCGAAGGGTTTATTTTCATTTGTGCTCATCTTGCACATTTATTAGGGTGATTGGGTAAGAACCATAATTTATTTGACCCAAGAAAGGTTATCAATTTTTTTTTCAAAGTTTTTCATTTCAAAACAAAAGTTCGGCCTTGCAAATACGGCCCTTCAACACTTCAGCACTTCAGAAAAGATGATTTTAGGTCAGTGTATGCTAACCGGCCAAAATTTTGAAAAGAGAGTGTAGATGGATGTTCTCGCAAAAACAATCTTTCGGTGCCCTTTTGGGGACATTTGGCTATTTTAGACAAGAATGACATCACCTTACTTATTTATGACAAAACACTATTTTTTTTTCTTTTTGGGTTATTGTTGCAAAAATGAAGTTGGACCCGATGGGGTTTGCCTACGTATCCCACATCCGATGAGAATCAAACTGGCGTAGTTCGGACAGCTTTGACATAATAAAATAATAATAAATATTTTTTTTAAAATTCCTTTTTTTTCAAAATTTTGGTAGAGTTTCGATTCTTTTTGGACATCGGGGTTTTCAGAACAGGTAATATCTCTCTAGCCCTCAAATTGATTTTTCTTTTTCCCAAATTTTCTCCTATTGTTCATAAGCCAGTCAACATGCAAATACGAAGTAAATAAATGCCCAAGTGGCAAATAGAATGCATTAGGATGATATTTTCATTTCGGGCACACCTGTCTTAAACAGACCCAACCCATGTGTTGAGTCTCCAAAGTCAAATGCACGTGTTGCAAACAAACGTTCCTACTAGTGATCCGGCATGAAGCTTTGTTATACTAGGTTTAAAACCTGGGTGTGTTGTTCTAGACCTAGCTTACCCGAGCAGATAGCTAGAGCCGAAGGGGGCAGCGTACCGGGATTACAGAAGCTTCACCGGCTTTGCAACTTGTCTGAACCTTATTCTAAAATTAGGATAAGACTCTAACAAAAAAGAAGACACACAAAGTGCACAATTCCCAGATAATTTAGAAGACTTAGAGAGAGGAGGGTTTCATAGCAATTTATATACAGTCCAAACAATATCAAAGCGGTAAAAGCGGCACTTAGCACATTAGGCACAACAGGTAAAAATCAGATAAAACAAAACAACTATAACAGTTATTCTATGCCCGAATTCTTAAACCCTTAACCAAATTTTTGGGTTTAGATCCCTAGCAGAGTTGCTAGAGCTGTCAAACCTCTTTTTACACACCCGATGGTATATAAGGCAGTTTTTCCAATTTAAGAGATATTATTCGAAATAGGATAATTTATATAATTTTTACAGTCGCCACTCGTAATATTTTAATTGGTGTCCAGTTTATTTTATATCCCAAATCGAGAAAATTCGACTTTCCTTTAGATGTTTTCGAACCACAAATTCTGAATAAGGAATTCTATTATCCCGGAAAAAGGTGTTAGGCATTGTCATGTTTCAGTGTTCTAGCTCGGTCGTTTAAACTAATATAATTGGCCTATTATCTGATTTTAATACATGTTTTAACCTATGGTACATTTTAACTTATTAACTGCTTTTAATTATCTTAGGAAGATTCAACATTATTTAAAACATGCCTTGAACCACGCCAGATGAAATGCACCCACGGTCCACGACACATTTTATTCAATGTTGTTGAGAATTGGATCACATGAAATGCACAGCCGAATTTAATAAATAAAGGAAATCAATTTAAATTGCGTGCCTAAAGTAACTACGAAATATTAAATTAATATCAAGATTTTCGAGGGCCATGAAAAATTCAATTGATGGCACACCTTGATTTTTAAAGAGTTAGTATTAATTATTCGAGGGAAATGTGTTATCTAATTTTGCTTATGGCACACTCACGTCTAATTTTAAAGAATGTTTGAACTAACCATTTGAGAGCCATAAATTATTGCTTGCTTAATATGGCACGCTTCAAATCTAATTCTAAAAGGAGCTAATTAATAAAAGACTAAGCGAATTTGAATTTATTGTAATCTAATGTTCAAACTAACTAAAACTATTGAACTTGCATAAAAAAAAACATGTTTGATTATTTGAAGATTGCTTGGGCCATCAACGACAGTTTAAATGAGGAAGTAGACTAGAGAGGCAGGTTCAAGCATGATAAAGCCTATAATTCCCATTTCAGGTGGCCTCAAGGTCTAGGCCCAAAGGAAGACCCAAATATCTCGAAAATGAGGCTGGGAAGGCAGGACTCGAGATTGAATCCCTGCATAATAAAAAGGCATTTGAAATTCGAAGCTAACAAACAGGGGCCTAATTAGCTTTCCACAATATGCAACAGCCTTGAATCAATATTAATATTGACACTACAACATGCAACTATTACTTTTTACCAAAACCTAACATACACGTTAAACATTGCATTGTTAAACATGGTAAGTCCTAAATTCATATATTCTACAAAAGCAAACCTTGAATATGACCATATAATTGCCGATTTTTAAACCACATTAGCCATAGACTTACTAGGGCCTAATGACTGCTGGCTTGACCAACTAGTGGCCAAGCCCACAACCACATTCCAACATTCAAAGAGGTCCATATTCAGTATTCTCTATGCAGACATCAGCTTTGGCAGAGTCATTGGTTTTTCAAGGACATACATAGCATAATGATCAGAACTAATTCAAACCTTAGCTTCAACAAATAAAATTGATGACTCAAGCATTAGTATTTCATCAGACTACTAATAATGAACTAGGAGCTTACTCACATACATTTGAAACTACTGAAAACTAAATGGAGATTATAACTTTATGATTATCATACTACATAACCTTCATGATATTATACCAATTTTCAACTTACATGTAAACAAACTAACTAACAATTGTTAAACTATAACAAGCATACTAAAATCAGGCTCTTAGAATTCAACACTAGAACACCATTTTCCTTTGATAATCATCATTTCCACTCCAAAGGATCTGAAAATGTACTTGTTTACAACAACAAAACAAAGAAAATAATTTTTAATTTAGGAAGAGTTCAGTAGCAGCACATCAACAACACCAAAACAGTCAAACAAACAATACTACTCAACCTTTTTGAACCCAGAATGACGAAATTTTTTTGAAGGTTTCGGATTTAAGAGGATGATAGCAGACTTTAAAACAATTTTGAACCAGGAAAGCAAAATATTCAGTATTCTTTTAAAGGTGTTCTTTCAGCCATTTTTTGAATTGTATATTCTCTAAAATCTGACTTGAAAATGAAGAAACCTGTCTTTTATAGAGAAACTCTAGGGAAGCATAAATGGTTCAAGATTTTTTCCATTGCCTCTTTTCTAATTTTTATTTTTGCAGGTTAGTCACCAATTTTAAGTTCCGTCTTCCATGTAGCTTCCTAAATCAGTTACACAAGATTTTTTTGTCCAGCCTCCCCAAAACTACCCTTTAAGGCCTTGTTATTTACCCTACCTAGCCTGAGCCAAAACAGACTACTTGAATCCAAACCCGGGCCTTAACAAATATAGGCTTCTAATGCCCCAAGTATGGACTAAACCAAGAGGAGGTTTCCAAATTAAAAGAGCAATGCACCAATTTCAAAAAAAACAAAACAGATTCGAATTCTCAGCAGATAAAGAATTTCACCACTGAGAAACCAAAATAACGAAACTAGCAATGCTGATTGACTAGGATTGGCTAAAAGAAAAAGAAGAGAGGGGGAATAGACTTCTAAATTGATTAATAGAAACAAACAAAAAGAAAGGAACAGAAATTACCCTACTGATATGAATAAAAAGTAGTCAACAACGACTTCAAATGAATAAACCAATAACAAACATAAACAAACAAAAGGGAAAGAACGAATTTAAGAAATTAACACTTTTACTAAATTGTTGTCTGAAGAAAACTAATTAAAGAAGGGTAGAAGAAAAAAGAAAGAGAATAGAAGGTGACACACAAAAAGGGTAGAAGGAAAAAAAAATACCTAAATCGATTTAGTGAAACTCCGCCTTGCTTCAATTTGAGCCCAAAATTGATGTGAATTATGTGTTCTTGTCAAGAACAAACGAGCAACGTCAGCTTCGTGCACAATCCCCATTAGCTTTGAATGCTACATATTCTAGGGAAGTTGATTTTAGGGTTTAGGGCTTCGTATTTAGATCTGAAATTTTGACAAATGGATAAGGATTTGAGGGCGTTGGTTTTGGGTTATAGAAAGAGGAAGGTACATGGGTGATGTGCTGTTAATTTAAGGCGGATTAGAGGTGGTGTCACCACCGGATGGATGAGGATTGTAGGGTGGCATTCTAGGATTCTTGAGGATCTCTGAAAGAGGAGATAAAGTGAAGGGAGATGAACGTGGTGTGGGAAGATGAGACCAGTTCCCATCTGTTAGATGAGAAGAAAATCAACGGATGGGATACGTTTGACTGAAGCGACGTCGTTTGCTTAAGGAAATGATGGACCGGGATTAAATGGAGCATGGGCCGGGACTGAGACGGGTTTCAGAGGGAAAATTATTTGGGCTTGGGGGAAATTCAATTATTTGGTATGGGATACGTCGTTTCCTTCATTTTCGTTTAGTTTTTCAAATTTTCCTTTTCTTTTCAAATTAAAATAAAACCTAAATTAACTTCTTAAAACTCGATTAATTTACCAAAAATAATCTAATTACGCTTCATTGAATTACAAAGTTAAATATGTCCAAAATTAAAGGAATTAAAATTAAAAGGTTTCAAAGAAATTCAAAATGAATTATTCTTTTATGATTTTTAATTTTTGTAAAATACATAATTTACTAATTAATCTAAAATGCAAAATTAAATCCTAAATTCAAATGAAGTGTATTTTTGTATTTTTTATGAATTAAATAAAATTAACGTGCACATATAAATGCCAATAATTAGAATTTTTTTACAGTAATTCCTAAAATAACAAACAATTAAAAGAAATATCTAATTCTATGGGATTCCGTAGGAGTAATTCGTGTGGGAAAAAAATCACGTGCTCTTAATACGTACCCGAAGACGCCCTCACATTCAACGAAGAGGACACCGAGACCATGTCTCAACCTCATAATTACACAATGGTAATCGCTTTCCTAGTAAATATAGTTCAAATCAAACTTGTACTCGTTGATCTAGGTAGCTCGGCCAACATTATCAGGTCGAGGGTAATAGAGTAGCTTGGAATGCTTGACCAAATCGTACCCGCCACTCGAGTCCTCAAAATGCGAGTGAAACGACAAAAGGAGAAATCACCCTCCCAGACAGCGTGGCTGGCATGACCCAAAATATCATATTTCATGTCATAGAAGAAGACATGAGGTACAACTCCTTATTCGGACGACCATGGATACACTGCATGAAAGCAGTAACATCAACCCTCCCCCAAATGATGAAATTTCTGACAATGGATGGGATCAAAGCCGTCTACGGGGAACAGCATACGACGAGAGATGTGTTCGCGGTGCATGATGTCGCACCGCCACCAATACCTCCACCCACGAAGGAGCCGATGGTCAATCAAACTACATCTTCGGTTAAGCCTTATTAAACATAGCAGAGGACCATACCGCATCCTCATTACAAGCGGCAGAGATATATCAGACTTCGGAACATCGCCTGCGCATCCCACGCTAAGGTATAACAATCTCCCTTTTCATTTTATATTTCATACTAACCCTCATGCAAGCGCCCAATTGAAGCAGTCAAAGTGCTAACCTAGTCCGAAGACCTTAAGGTTTTAAAGCATCTGTTGCACTCTTTTTCTTCGATCGAGTTTTTATCTCGACAAGGGTTTTACCAGCAAGGTTTTTAACGAGGAAATCTCCACATGCTACCTAAGAAAGACTCGACAAGTATTCCGGCCTTCTTTTGAAATCAACCTCGAACACTGGAGGGTAACCCCCCAAGAAGGCCATCCACTCGTAAGGACCATGAAATACCAGATGAGGTCCCAATAGGAAAATGATGTACTGGGCTAAACGGTCGAACGAACCGCGCCTGCATAGCCGGTCCCCCGACGACGAAAAAATGTATACTTGTGCCAAGTTTTCAAAGATTACTATCAAAACATTTCACGCTCCAATAGCAACTCAGCATTTATCGCAATAACGACTCCTCTGTCAAAAAGGTTGCGAACACTCGGAGACTGGCGTCAACAATTCGGCACCCAAATGCCTCCCGAGTCGGAACTTCAAACCCACAAGCCCTCAACGAGGTAGCATAAAAATCATGACACATTTCTAAGGCCGAAAGCGCCCCAAACACTTGAAGACTGGCGTCAAAATTTCAAATATTGCATGACCTCAGGGTCGGGATCTTCAAATATGTAAGCCCTCAATGAGGCAATACTGAGCTCATAAGCAACAACTCTCCAACAAGAATAACCTCGATGACTCGGAGACTACCGCCAATAAACATTTATTAAAAAACTTGAGGTCGTAAGACACCGAGCGGGCAGACTCGGTCTCGTAAGACCTATATAAGGCAGCAAGAAAAACTGTAAGACCTCAAGCAAGGCATGAACCATACGTTTAACAAGTATCTAAAAACTGTTAGACCTCAAGCAAGGCATGAACCATACTTGTACCAAGTATCTAAAAACTGTAAGACCTCAAAAAGCATTAAAATTCTATAAGACTTCGCTAAAGGCATGAACCCGATCTCAAAGTTAGGGCAATATATTGAACTTGTAAGACTTATAAAAGGCATACCCTCGATATAAACACCCGAACTACATTATTTGAGATAAAAAATGGCTCTGTCCAAGCACAAATGACTAAGTTCATAAGGTGGTACCAACCAAATAACGTGGCTCAGGGACGCCCGACCATCGCTACAAAATCACTGGACTTCAATTACATCGAATATACTTCGAAAAGAACCTATTGAATAGGCTACCCTCAACATAGGCAAAAAAGCTTCAACCACGTCAGCTCAAAAAATCACAGGCTTCGAGATACTCAATCTCCGAGCCAAATCTCTCGAGGTGCTTGATCATCGCCATAAAAATACTCGAAATTGAGGGTCTTCCCGAACCAACAAAGGTTCTGGCAAAAATTACTTCAAAAAGTCCTTAACGAGGGGAAAATAAAGCTAATAAAAGGTCACTTTGACCTAAAGCGGAAGAGTCGTTGTCGCAAGCCCACAAAAATCTAAAAACTTGAGGGTCAACTAAAGCTTGAGTCGAAACCCGACTCGGAGAGTAAACCCAAAATAGTTTACTACATATTCCTAAGGGTAAGGCGTAAGAGCCATTGTTGCCAGCCAACACAAATCTTAAAACTTGAGAGTCGATTGAGCTCGAGTCAAAACCCGACTCGGAGATTGAACCCAAAATAGTTAACTGCATATGCCTAAAGGCAAGGTATAAGAGCCATTATCGCCAGTAACAAATCTGAAAAATTGAGGGTCGACTAAGCTCGAGTCGGAACCCGACTTAGTGACTGAACCTAAAACAGTTAACTAAAAATGCCCCAGGGCAAGAGCTTAAGAGGCAATGTCGCCATCTTACACTAAAAGGTCACTTCGATCCAAGCGCGTAACAGCTTATGGTCTGGCATAATAAGCCACAAGCCATATCACGAATCTAAGCATTCCTACCAAATCAAAGACCAGACCGCCTGGACGACTTCGAGAAGAAAAGAGATACATAAGAGATAGAGCCGCAAGGTTTTTCCTTTAGAAACATATGAAAAAGGGAAATCTCCATCTACAAACATGCTTTGAAAAATGCCATATACAAACGAAAAAATCTACCCCTCGGACCCTAAAGGGCTACGGCCTCGTCTTCGCTTTCTTTAGTATTTGATAGCAGCCTTCGAGCAGCATGCTCGTCTGCCCTCGCCAGTGCCAACTTTTCCTAGAGAGTGAAACCCCTAGAACGGATCACCTTGAGAGTCTTTCTTCGAGACCTATAACGATCATATTCTTTGATCCTCTCCTCACAGTCTAGGACCCTTCTTAGTTAAGCTTGAGAATTAGTAGTATCCTTTAAATAGATCATCGTCTCCTTATCAGCCTTACTTCGGCTCATTGCATCTTCAGCTCGGGCATCAATGTTCTCGGCCCTTACCTTCAAAAGTTCAGACTCGTGCTTCATAATCATACTTGATTGAACCAAAGAAATGTTGCAAGCTAAGTGAAGTTGGGTCTTACAGGCGCGAACTTTAGCTAGCGCACTCTTCTCCTCTATGGCCTGATCCTCCGTCCGAGCTCTTAGTTCATCATGTTCACTCTTGGCTCCACCGGCCTCATCCCAGAGGTGCTCCAAGGTCTCCATTTTTTTCTAACTCTGAATGAAACGAAACGTTAGCCTCGGAAGCGAGAAGGCAGAACACACACTAGCCTAGCATGGAAAGTTACTTGCTCCTTCAAGAACCTCTCATAATTCAATTTTAGGCCAACTTCGCCATGCTAGTGTGCTAGCTCGACTTCCTTTTCACTGCAAAGGAGCTTAAGGGATCTCTTCTCATCCAGAGCTTTCTACAGCATAGCTTCACTATAAAGCAACACGAACATAAGCTCATCGAAGGCCTATAAAAAACTCCATAAAAAGGGAAAATGCGTAACTCCAAAGGCCCTTGCCGAAACTCACAACAAAGTGAAGTTGTCGGGCTTCCTCAAAAGTCGACTGCACATCTGTTAACCTAGTTCTCTTAGCTTTGAAAGAATCAGCTCCGGTCGAGGCACGATCGCTCGAGGTATGCGACCCCAGGCTTCTAGTGCCCCTCGAAGTACTATCAGTGGAAAGAGAGGGAGATGGCAACAGAGAAACCACCTTCCCAGAACTAGGAATCATCGGTACAGTAGGCTCAGATGATGATTCCTCTCTGGATCCCCGGTCTAGTTTTGCCTTGCTTTGGGCGCCATCGCTTTGTGAAGGCATTTCCTTATTATTATTGTCGTTCTTTAGCCCGGAATCTAGCAACCTATCCCCATCTCTAAAGTATCACTGCCTCGACTAGAAAGGCCCTCCAATGCCTACGAACAACAAGGTTACTACACAAGAAAGGAAAACTGCCTCTCCAAGCGAAGGGAGAAAAATGAAAAAATAGCATGACACCTACCATGATATTTCACTTCCCATCTACCCTAGGACAAAGCTCGCCACTTGCCCTAGTCGTGAGTCGAGTGGGTTGCAAACTTCTGAACCCAATCCGACAAATCAGGGACGTTACCCGATGCCCATGAAACATCTAGAGAAGAAGAAAATAAGGCATGGTTACGAAACTAGTCTTCTCCATAAAGAAATCTATCAAGTCACATATTGCATCACTTATGTGTATAATTCTATTCCTTAGGGAATGGCATAAGCTCGATGGGAATACTGTCAATGCTCCGTACTTGGACGCATCCACTTCCGATCTTCGTCATCCTCATCATCGATGAATAAGGGCATGATCAACAGGCATTGCAAGGTTATTAGACCCCAGTGGTGAAAGGGAGAGTACAACTTGATGAGATGACTGAGTGTGTCATGCCCCAACTTCGGGAGGCGCGACCGGTGCTCAATCGAGTGAACCCAATTGAGCAAGACTTATTAGCACTTTCTACCCAACTCAATAAGTCCGACTTTCGATGATTTAGACAATAGTAAACTTAAACATTCAACGTTGTTAGTTTAATTTTATATCACGAATCTTTAATCGTGGTTATGTTTTTAACATTTTATACAGTCATTGCTTAGAAGAACTAGAGAATAGAGTTGTACACAGATCATTATCCCATCCAATACCCATACATAACCCACACATTGTCTACGGAGCCTCTATGGATACAAAAGACGTAATATGACAAAAACAGAAACAAGGCCCCGACTATACCTCAAAAGTGGAAGTCTACAACTAAAGCTGAACAACATAACCCCTTTGAAGGAAAAAGGGGCTCACCAAGGGAGGAGGACACTCCGCTATGCGCGATCAGCATTGTCCTCTATAGAACTACCTATATTGATTTAAAAATGTAACGCACTCGGCAAAAAGGACGTTAGTGCCATGAAATAGTACTAGTATATATAACTAAACACCATCTAGTTAGAAAGAACTATAATAGGAATTCACAAATATAACTAAAAACTTCAAAAAATCACCATATTATCAATCAAAAGAATCGTACAACTTTCACATCATTTTTTATAGCTTTTAGTTTAGGGCATTCTATACTATTTATCATTTATTATTAATACCACCGCTATCTTGAGCGGAGTCCAGTCTCTACCCGATAGGCTAGGTTGCCTCATTAAAGACATACACTCCAATCACAATCTCAATTTCCCTTTTTCTGGAATTCATTCACAATACCACCGCTATCTTGAGCAGAGTCCGATCTCGATCAGATCGGCTAGGCCGCCTTGCCAAGACGTTGTTCCCTTCTCATTAATCATTTCGTTTCATATATATCATTTCATAGGAAGCTGGGGTCACAACTTATCACATCATTTTTGGCACTAGATCGCGTTTTACATTATTCCCAATTTCTATATTAGCTTTGCCATTTAGGACAGTAGGTGCACACAAGAGCAATATAAATTGTAAGCATAGATAAGACTTCACATAGATGGCACAATATATTCAACTTCAATCTTGATTTAAGGTCTAAGAATTTCAATACATAATTCATACCTTTGCCCCTTTCAAGTTATCAAGATAGCACGTTGATCATGTTGAGACACATTTTCACACTGTTTACCATGAAAATGGTAACAACAATTAAATTTATAATTAGGATTCAAAAAATACGTGATCTATTCCTGAGCTAGTTTGGAAGGGTGATTGGTGCTAGGCATGGAGTAAAATAGTAAAGATCGAGCTAGCCAAAACGATAACCAAACCAGTAGGGGACATTCCCGGGCATAGAACAAGCCAATAGGTATCTCGGGGCTAGTCCTCGAGCCTACCATGGGCCTATCAAAGGTAACCTTATCTAGGGTAGTCGGTAAGGGGATAACAAATAAGTATGTGTATACAAGGCTTTATATAGTCAATCTTGAGACAAATGATAAAGAACAAACGAAGAACAATAAAATGCTAGAGCAACCTCGAGGTCGAAAAACACTAATAACTTAGAAGAAGTGAGAGAGAGAGAGAGAGAGAGAGAAATATTATTACTTGTTGGAGAAGTGGAGCAACATTAGTCGTTTACAAGGAAGGATGAGTCCCCTTTATATAAGAGAGAGGACTCAGTAAAATACGTATATATCATTTACAAGAGTAGAAATATGGGACGGCCTATCACAATAGGTTATAGATAGACCAACTCCATCAGGCGTAGCCCTGTGCTTCGGAGACATCTTCTCTCACCCTGGCCTCGGGCCTTGCTTCCTTTGATTCGGTCCTCGATGAGCCTTGAGGCTGAGAACTCGATCGTGGCCCTCCATCCTTGGGGTCTCGAGGAAGGCTTCCAAAATGGTCTTGATAGCGAAAGTCAAGTGTTCTAATTTTTACTGCGTACAGATAGTCTCCACGTTTCTCATGACGAAGCGTTGGGAAATGATTCTGACACTCGACTCCTGGAGCTTCTGTTGGCGATGCAATAATGGCCATTCAGATCGCGGCAAAATCCTTCATAACCATTGGTGCGTATCATACATCCTTAGTCGGTATCCTGTCGTTTCCGCTCCTCGAGGCAAAATTGCTGCCACCAGTTCATTTTTCAAGGAAGTAGTAATTACCTCCACCGGTCCATCTTCTAGAGCATCGATGTTCATGTCATTTTTTCTTATAAATGAGGGATTTTGTGGCATTGCATCCTCCATCCCAATACTTATGTTGGTATGCTTTTATTCTTCCTTCACATCATATTCTTTTACCTTTGATTATCATGATGGAGGCTTTTCATCTCAGGGCTATCTGGAGAAGTTTCTTCGGGGATTTGTAATCAAACGATTCAAGTGGTTTATTACTTGAAAATCTTATAAATGAGATATAAACTTTGTTGACCTCTGCTCTCGAGTTTGCTCTATTTCCTTATGCTTTTATGCCATTCGAGGCTCTTCAAATGTATTCCTTTATGTTGCTGATTGCTGATAATAATCTTGGTCGTGAGTATTTTCTTTGACTTTTTGTCGATTGATAGGGTTTCATTTCGATCCCATTGTCTTCCCTCGGGACAACCTTGGGTCGATCTGATGGGCTAGTGCTCGAAAGGGTCCCCCGAGTTAATAGGAGATCGCGCATTGGGTTCTGGGGACTCCGAGGGCAATACTCCGAATGTAGGTCGTCCTTGGGTACCCTGGAGACTATATTGATTTGGGCATGGATGGTACTTTTGGGCCGTACGAGATAGACTTCTGCTCCCATTTTGGCATTTGTTTGCTCTTACGCCCTTTAGGGTTTTTGAATGCCTTCTTTCATTTATGGGTCGTCGTAGTCTGCCATGATAGCTTGTTCTAGTCTCTAGCAGGTTGGCCAGGCTCTTCCACAATCTTCTTTGTCGCACTTCAGATCGATGGAAGGCCGACCGGATAAGCTCGAGTTATCGGGGCCTGCTGGTTTGTTTGGAGATCATGCAAATTCTAGGGCCTTCGGGAATGCTAACCTTGATGACAGTCATCTCTGGGTACCTCGATGACGGTCATCTTTGGGTACCTCGATAAGCCATGTTGGTTGTGAAGTAGACAACTCTTTTAGGGAGTGTAAGGTTGGCTTCTATTTGCGGAGCTTGCATATGTTTGGAGCTCTTCTTTAGGGCCTCGCGGAGCTTCGGAGATCGGAGCTCTGAGTTTTATTCCTCTGGAGAGGGGATTGTGAGCCCGAGCACATGCCTTGCATCTGGTATTGGTGCTTTGGATCTCATCGCGACCCTGTTCCTTGGGGGCCTGGGGCCCCAAATATAACATGCTTGTCTCGAGCATGGAGATAACTTGAGCAGTCTATCGAGCTCAGTTATCTATTGGAGGATGCTTCCTGAGTGGGGTATCGACCCGTTGGTTCGTACCAAGGCCATTTGCTTCGTGGAGCTTACATCGAGTAGGCGACTCACGTAACCTCTTATATATAAGAGTGGTGGCTTCAGCCTATCTGCGAGACTTCACTATATTTGGGTAGTCGCTCTCCTGTTTGAGCATAGGGCTTCTTATCTTTTTAGAGTGCGAAAAGTGTTGGTGCTTCTTTGCTTTGTTTTACTCATCATGGCGACCACCTCAAAACCGCTACGGAAAAGGGCGGAGAGTGCTATCCCCGGCGTTTGAGAGTTGAAGGATTTTGCTCCGGAGACGACGTCTTTGATAATAAAGGACTATCTGGAGAGGGTGAGGCAATAATGGGGGTGGAGCAAGGGGGAGACACTGTGGGTGTTTGCTCCTAGTGAAGGCATTGCGGACACGACTGATAGGTTCTTGAGTGTGTACATATACCCCTTTTCATTTGGCCCTTTTGATAAGGTCGTGCTAAATTTTTACTTGAAGTATCGGGTTTCTCCGGCATAAATTCATCCGTCATTTTGGCGAACAGTATTGATGATGAGATTCTTTGTGAAGAAAGACGGACTTGAATTCACGCTCAACCATCTCACCAAGCTATATCGGCCTTTTTATCACCGAGGGTTGTTAACCTTGAGGGGTTGTTTGCCTACGCCCTTCGTCGTTGACGATGAGGCAGGCGGAGATCGAGAGTCGGCTAGTTGGTTCGACTGAGTCCGGACTGATAATATTATTCCTGTGTAATTTTTGCCATTCCTTGAAGGGTGGGATCACGCATGTATGTGAGGCACTTTGTTGCCCTTTCAGTTTTCGTTCATGGCAAAAATCGGCCAAGTAATCAATGTTATTTTCCTTGTTTCGGCAAATTCGTGGACACCAAGCTGAGTTCATGATTTTCCCGGCTAGGTTCGGAGACTGGTAACCCATTCATCTTGCGATTAACGCAGGTGGCGAGATATGTCTTTTATCAGGTAGGGAGCGGACCATCAAGGTACGTGCGTATGTCGCTTTTCTTCTACCGATATGTACCTGAAGCGGCATTTTCCTATCTCATTTATGCTGGACACATTGTTTTTGTAGATATCGAGTGGTTTGTCGGTGCGAGGTAGCATTTTCCCAGAGAAGAGATGGAGTCATCGACTTTCGACCCAAGAGACGGTAGCAACAATAGGGTTCGAGACCAATCACGCAAATTAGATTCTAGTGGCATTGGCCGGTCTCGTATTTCTCAAGACGGGGCATCACCCGAGTCGGTTATCCTTACGGTACCTATTCTTTGGCAAGCGGCTCCCTCGAATGAGTGCATTATGTCCGGAGCTGGTTCTTCCGGGGTTGCGGGAGCAGTATCATCAGGAGTGTGTTCTGACTTGGAGAGATCTTGCCATCTACATTTTGCGATCAGTTCGTGCATAATTCTCTTATACCCCGCGTCTTCCTCCCCTCATTGAATCTTTCCTGCACAGGCCTGTGATAGGCTCAAGTCCGAGCTGCTTCGTCAAAAGGCAAAGTTTTAGAGTGTTCGGGATGAGGGAGAATCCCTTAGGCTTCTTTGCAAGGAGAAAGAGGTTGAGCTGCAGCATTAGCGATATGAGGCGTATCGGAGCTCGAAATATGAGAGCTATTTGATGGAGAAGGTAATTTCCTGCAGTGCGTTCTTTGCTTCTTTATAATTTTTAAGCCTAACTTCTTCTTGTCATGTTAGCTGCAGAAAAGGACAGAGGCCATGGAGTACCTCAAGGGTGAGGTGAACCGTGTCATGGCAACCTTCGAGGAACTAACGGGCCAAGTGCAGGCTCATGACGTGGAGGAGGGGAGTGCTTTAGCCAAGACTCGTGCCTTCAAGGCTCAGCTCAACTTACCCCAAAGTAATTCCAAGGTTCAAGCGGATATGATCGAGAAACTGGAGTCTGACCTCTCGAAGGTCAAGGACGAGATAGTTGACGCCCCAGCGGGAGAAGCACTGAGACGAACCAAGGCGGATCATGAGATGGCGATTTGCATAAAGGAGGCTGTTGATGCCCAATCCGACTTGGGACAAGCCCTTGATCATGAGAAGAGGATCGAGGATTATGTTCATTGCTTATCTCGGAGAGAAGTGTTCGAGGATATTGGAGCAAGAGGCTTTATCCTCTCGGAGGAATTTGCTCAAGCAAGAGCGGACGAGCGTAATGCTCGGTCACTCCTCGTAGGTGTTGCATAGGGTGATCCTGACGGGTTGTAGCTTCTTAGCACAAAATATAGCTCTTACTATTTTGTAGCTTGGTCTCCAGTGTGCGCAGAGCGTGCATGTAGGTGGAGAATGTTTTTGTCGTATGCAATGTAAGGAGAATTTCAAGGCGCTATTCTTTTTGTACCTTTTTTCTATTGTTGCTCTTGATTGGGTAGATTGGTTTATGGGATCGATCCCTGAGACGTGCTATGGCTTGAACTCTGATTGGCTTTAACTCTGATTGGCTTTCTGGATTTTCCCATCTTCATGGGCGGAGGGTGATGACGCAATGTGCTACTGGACTGAAGCATTTTTGCGAGCGCGCGGCCTAAGGATTGGCTGCGACTGTTGATATCATCGTCGATGCCATGCTTTTAGGCGTATGGTGATTTAAATTCCCTCGAGTTTAGTCCCCGAGTTGGGATCCTGACTCGGGCTTATTTTACGCTCGAGCCCGTTCGGGCTGGTGATAATGACTTTCATTCTCTGCCCTGGGGCGTTTTGCAATTTTTTGGGTTCAGTCTCCGAGTCGTGTTGCGATTCAAGCTGTAATCAACCCTTAAATCTCATCTGAGTTTTTGGCCAGCCATGGTGACCTTCCGCGTTGCTTGGACACTGGGACCTTTTAGTATGAGTCCTGGAGGCATGTTTATCTGGCGACAATGGTACTTATATGCTTTGGTCGTAGAATCCTTTTGATATGAGGCTTGGAGGCTTTGCTTGGTTTATCTATTTTGGATCCGGTCTCTGAATCGGTTTACAGTTCGAGCTCACTTTAATGCTCGGGTTGTCAATTTTCAAGCTGATGGTCGTAGAGACCTTTCAGCGTGAGGCCCGGAGGCTTTTCTTAGCCGGTGACAATGGTACATATGTTGTTTGATGTGAGACCTAGAGGCTTTTTGTAGGCTTTGTTACCTTTCGTTAAGGTCTTATTGATTATTTTTCCTGACCCGTCGTCGGTTCTAAAAGAAACTCAATTTCAAGTCATAGTCGGTGATGTTTTGTGCACCTCGGAAGGTTCATAGCCCATTGGTCGAGTAGATTGACTCTTTTGAAATTTTAGAGCCGGCATGGTCGGGACTCATTTTTTCACTGTTGAGGGAAGCATGTGTTTAACTAGTTCTTTCTAAAGTAGATTCGGAGGATTTTTTAGCAACATCCGGGCATCCCCGAGTCGAGTTTTTTGGGCTGTAGCAGCTGTTTCGACCATAATTGTGTGCATTTGGTCAAGGTCATTTTTTATCTCGAGAAGCAATTTTAGGCTTCCACACCGAGGGTATGCCCTTTAGGGATTCTTACAAATGCGACACGTAGCCTAAACTACAAGATTTTGCATGCCTGTTGAGGTCTTACAGTTTATGGGATCTGGTTTTACTGAGGTTTCCCGTTAGGGCCTTACAATTTCGGATTTTCCAGTGCGTGGAAATTGGAGACAGTCTCTGAGTAATCGAGTTCGCTTGAAGAAAGCTTCTCGTGAACTCGGAGCTATTTTCCGAAAACATGGTGAGCCTTGAGTTCCGACCCCGAGGTCGCGCAAGTTGTTGAATTACTCATGGTGAGACTCTGAATATATCGGATTATTCTAGGCATGAATACCATGTTTAGTCTTTAGGCCATATCGCGAGGGCTTTGTGATCCCGGAACCCCGACCCTGGGGTTGCGAGGGTGCCGAATTGATTAAGTCTCCTAGCGTTTCGGGACGTATTTGATGTAGATGTTTTTTGCTGAGGATAAAGTCAAAATATTTTTTTTCGAGGCGTTGAATGCTTGGAAAATATTATTTATTTTTTGGCTAAAACATAAGTAGTAAATACATCTTATTCTGTTGTCGTGAGTCTGGTCTACATGGGTGTGACTCTCCTGATTATCCGACGTGCTTGTATGGTCCCATATTGGAAAATAGAGAGAGATCATGGACTTGTTGGGTCCCCTCCCTGGGGACGTGCAGTCCTACTAATAATCTTGTTGGCGGAACTCTCTTCCTGATAGAAAGCCGATCGAGGAAAGAATGCCTGGCGGCCCCATGGGGCTGGGGATCCTCGATAGGGATCCAAAACTACTGAATGTCTTGGCTGCCTGCGTGCGTACAAATTAGCATCAAGAAAAGAAAAAGGGAAATGATAAAAAGGATGTTGCGTTCCTGGGAGTATGCCCCTCGGAGGTCGCATTCCTCGTCCGGCCAGGCCGGGCCGAAGACGTGAGTGCTCTTACCCTTCGACCTCATTTGAGGGTAATGCCAGCCATGGGCGTAAGGTGAGGAATCTTTTTCCGCCTCTTGTAGCCAAATGCTTTGGCTCCGCGTCTGTTCTGGAGTTTCCCACCCGTGGACGAGTAAGGCTAGAACTCGTCCCGGGCAACGTATTCACTTTGTATCTACAAAGCATCTGCACCCTGCGTCACCCAACGTATTCGCCCAAGCTCGGGCGCTACGCATAGGGGGAGCAATTTTGATGTTGTGTCAACTGCCACTGTGGACATATTATCGATCCAGCATGAGGGTGACATTGGTCCGGAAAGTCCTATTGGCTTTGGCCCACCATTGTTGGTACAACTTTGGCTGATATACTTGTAATCATTAATGTATCTTTTATTTGAAAATGAGCTAAAATGAAAGAAGGGATTACCAATACGTTAATGCGATGCCGAGGTGGAGTATCGGCGTCCTTTTTCCTCATGCGAGAGGGTGTACTTGGGGAGTACTCCCCGAGATCGTCCCTTTCTGGCGACGGGCACTTGAATTCTACGTTCTACGGATCTTAGCAGGGTGCCACCATCATTTAACATTTGTGCTGATATGTCGTAGCTAGCCGGCTCTGGTTTGTTCGATTTCCCCTTGTCCGTTGAGCTTGATCCGAGATCTCTTGCTTGGCGATGCTTTGTGGTCGCCTTTGTTTGATAGCGTAGTTGCTACTCTCTGAGGTCTGTAACTCCTAGCATTTTGTGACTCTCGTGGTGGGGGACACAGTTTCCTTGTAGGGGATTTTGGTAGAATGGGTCCGAGCCACTCGGAGTTCCCGACTTTACTTATGGTGACAACTATGCTCGGAACTACAATGTTGAAGCCGAGCTCCATTGGGCGAGGTTTCCTTTTCGGTTGCATCTTATTGAATCTGATACCATTGGTGGTTCCTCAAAGGTGTCGTCTCCGGGCTACCACCTTGTTGTTGCGTGATGCGATGTACCTCGGATTGTTTCTTCCGTTCGCGTCATGTGGATGATGGATCCGTTCGTTCAGTGTCGGCTTCTCTTTTGGGGATCTGCCTGAATATGTCGATCCAGTGAAGGTTTCTCGAGAGTTATCCGCGGCTCTAACTTGGGTCCGGTGTTGGTTGCTGGTATATGACCAAGCCTCGATCGGATATTCGACCATGCTTCGCTCGAATTGTTCCGAGCTGCCGGGTATGCTTTGTGTGGGTTTTGAGGGAAGGCCTATGCCACCCTATTATTCGGTTCTGGGAGTGGTCTCGTTTATCTTGTCGAATAGCGGGGCGTGGCTTCCCGTGATATTTTATTTCTTCTTCTTCTTCTCTTGGACTTTGGTGCATTGAGCTCTTTTGGCATTGTTTTGATGGCGTTGGCGTGTGCTTTCACGAATTGTGTTAGTATGGTGAGCGGGTCCCCGAGATCTGATGTCGAACAATGATGCCGCGTCATGGTCTCTCCCGAGGTAATTTCTTTGAATCTCCTCATTGGGATGGGCCCGAGTTCTTTATTTTGGAGGTCAGTGTTCCTGAATGGGTGTGCGTGAGTAGTCATATACCTGTGAGGACTTGGGGTCCTATCATCCCCAGGGAATTTCGTTATTTCTGACTTCTGCGAAATAAGTCCCGGGTCGTATCTTTGATAGACGGTTGCCGTAGGAGTCACTGCGAGCATGAGTCGATCTTTTTGATAATGTCCTTTAGCATCCTTACTGTTACAGGATAGGTCATTGGTTCGTCGTTGCTTAATACCTCGGATGCCGGCTCAGAGCGAGTAGATATTTTGGGTGCCACCATGCCAAGAGTCTCCGGGCGGCTCTGTAGCTGAGAGATAGGAAAATTTTGTTCCTGCAAAATTTCAAAAATAACACGAAGATCAACTTCCCGTTCTACCGGGGCTAGGATTTTTTGAGGTTCATATCGGTTAGTGTGTTGCGTGCCACCATCGAAGTGCAATACTTTGTTACCCCCCTGTGCAGCGTACGAATCCATATCTACTCGGACCGATCTAGATTTGTTATCGGGGACTTGCGGTGTCACGCCAGCCGTTAGGATGGCCACATTGTTTTCCTTGCGATTTATGGGGTTATTGTCCCTGGTTTCCCTTATTGAGCTGACCATTAACCTTAAATCGAAAGGCCTTGGGCAAGAAAAAGTGTTAAAGGTACTGTGCGTTTAAGTGATGAAACTAGCAAGAAAATAACCACTATTATTTTTAGCCTCACGGTGGGCGCCAAACTGTTAACTGTGAAAATTGTAACAACAATTAAATTTATAAATGTCATTCTAAAAATACGTGATCTATTCCGGAGCTAGTTTTGAAGGGTGATTAGTGCTAGGCATGGAGTAAAATAGTAAAGATCGAGCTAGCCAAAATGATAACCGAACCAGTAGGGGACGTTCCCGGTATTAGAACAAATCAGTAGGTACCTCGGGGACCAGGCCTCGAGCCTACCATGGGCCTATCGAAGTCAACCTTATCGAGAGTAGTCGGGAAGGGAATAACAGATAAGTATGTGTATACAAGGCTTTATACCATCAATCTTGAGCTAAATGATGAAGAATAGATGAAGAACAATAAAATGCTAGAGCGACCTCGGGGTTGAAGAACACTGATAACTTAGATGAAAGAGAGAGGGAGAGATATTATTGCTTATTGGGGAAGAGGAGCAACATCAGTCGTTTAGAATGAAGGATGAGTCCCCTTTCTATAGGAGAGGGGATGCAGTAAAATACGTATATATAATTTACAAGAGTAGAAAGATGAGATGGCCTATCGCACATCATCTCAGTAGGTTATACATAGACCGGCTCCGTAAGGTGTAGGCCTCTGCTTTGGAGTAATCTTCTCACACCTTGCCTCGGGCCCTGCTTCCTTTGATTCAGTCCTCGATGAGCCTTGAGGCCGAGAACTTGATCTTGGCCGTCCATCCTCGGGGTCTCAAGGAAGGCTCCCAAAATTGTCTTGACAGTGAAAGTCAAGTATTCTTATATTTACTGCGTACACACACATATAAGGTTATAACACCAACTCGGCAAAATAACAAGCAATGCAACAATTCAATTTTAATCTTTCCATGTTCACACAATAACCGATGCAACTCAATTTCTAAAAGATGGGGTTTTAGCCATACATACCTCAATATACCTTTCCTTAATCCTTACAAAAATATGTAACTCTTAGCATTTCAATCTATTGTGTAAGAATTACAATTTGAACCGATAATTAGAGACGAGATTAAGATTCTAGCTCGTTTGAGCACAATATCAAATACTAAAGGTGCATTGTGATCTTAGGTCCTTTTTTGGAGAAATTTCTATCATTTTATACCCCGATTGCTTTCTTTTTAGTTCACTACCTCCCAATACTCTACGGTTTGATATGCATGCAAGAAACCCATTCTTATTACCATGAACCCCTAAGATAAATACTCTTTCTAGTGTGAATTTGAAACCAGAGGTTAAGAGTCAAGTTTCTTACCTCTCGGGGTGAATATTTAGGTGCCTCACTTGATTATTTTCAATGTTTTAACAAATATTTGTGGATAAATGTTGATAAAAGGCACTTCCCATTTCAAAGACCCTCTCTCTCTAAAAAAATAAGGAAAATAGGCTCAAAATAAGCTATAGCAGGGGATATAACGAGAGGGGGTCGGGTTTAAAATTTAGAAATCTGAAGCCCCGACTCAAATCTGCGATCGCAAAGCTGACATGCGGCCCACAAAATGGACCGTAAAATGCTCCCCAAAACCTGAAGACTCTGCTTGGGTATGCGTTAGAAATGTGGTCCGCATACCCGTTCTACGATCGCATAATGAACCGCAGAACAACACTTTACAAAATCCCAAAGGTATTATGCGATGACTATGCGGCACGCATATCGATTATGCGATTGCATAATCTACCACACAGTTGATCTCAAAATTAACCAACACAATGTTTCACTCTGCAGCGAATATGTGGTAAGCATTGCTGTTATGCGACCGTATTCTTGATCGGATAATCGCACTTTATGGAAAACATTATTCCTTGCCTTTTTAATGCATAGATCAGTCCAAAGGGTCCTAACTTCACACTACGGGCTCTCGGGTTTTGTATAAAAAATTTCATGGGGCCTTACATCCTCCCCCGCTTAAGTTCATTCGTCCTCGAATAAGGATGAATGTTCACTCATAAACAATCTCTATGCAATCTCAACCTCTCTCAACAGGAAACATATTTGTAGTCCTAAATTTGGTTAACTCTTTAAATTTCCAAAAATTTCGCCATAGTTTCCTTTGTATCTAGGCTTATCCACCTGTCAGAGAGCCCCAGAAACATATCCTAACAGCATATACACATATAACATGCCTCGTACAATACAAACCATGACTGCATAGACAATCATATAACCAAACCAAAACACAACAGTTTTACATAGATCAAATCAACGATACAGAGTTCATAGGGACCAAATATATGAAAGCTATTACATAGCTATACAAACAAATGGGGGTACTTCTTTCTCGTTTCTTCCTCGGCTTACCAAGTGGCTTCCTTAACTTGTTGGTTCCTCCACAATACTTTTACGGAGGCAATTTTCTTATTTCTTAATTTCCGAACCTGCCTATCAAGAATGGCAACTAGAACTTCTTCATATGACAGTTCTTCATTAACCTCATTAGTTTCAACATGCACGATTGTGGATGGATATCCCACTACTTTCTTCAAGATAAACACATGAAAGACTAGGTGTACCTGTAACATCTTGGGTGGCAGCTCAAGCTTGTATTCCACCTAACAAATCCGCTGGATGATTCTTTACGATCTGACATACCTTAAGCTCAATTTTCCTTTCTTCTGAAACCGCACAATACACTTCATGGTGGAAACCTTAAAGTATACCCAATTATCTTCTTTGAACTCCAATTCCCTGCGATGAACATTCGAATAAGACTATTAGCAACTCTGAGCAGTTTTCAACCTTCCCTTAATAATTTTGACTTTCTTCATGGCCTGGTGCATAATGTCCGGCCCTATTAATTCATCTTCTCTAACCTCGAACCACCTAATGGGAGATATACATCTCCTACCATAACAGTACCTCAAATGGTGCCATCTGTATACTAGCATGAAAGCTATTGCTGTAAGCAAACTCTATAAGTGGTAAATGATCATCCTAGCTACCTTTGAAATTAAGAGTGCAAGCACGCAACATGTCCTCAAGCGTGTGACTAGTCCGCTCTACTTGCCCGTCAGCCCGGGGGTGAAAAGTTGTGCTAGGATTTGCTTGTGTGACTAAACCTTGATGAAATTTCTTCGAAACGTTGGTTGTGAATTGAGCCCCTCTATCTTAAATGATTGAGACTGGAGTACCATGCAACCTGACGATTTCCTGGATATACAACTGAGCATACTGTTCCGTGGTGTCGGTAGATTTTACTAGCGAGAAGTGTGTTGATTTCGTAAATCGATCTACGATCACCCAAATTGAGTCAAACTTGTGCGGACTGCATGGTAAACCCTACAACAAAATCCATGTTGATCATTTTCCATTTCCATATTGGTATTTCTATTCTTTGATCTAGTCCTCGAGGTCTTTGATGTTCGGCCTTCACTTGTTGACAATTCGGACACCTTGCCACAAAGTCTGCCACCCTTTTCATGTGTTCGACCAATAAACTTCCTTAAGATCATGATACATTTTTTTAGAACCTGGGTGCACTGAATACCTAAAAATGTGAGCTTCTGCCATGATCCTTCGCTGAAGACCATCAATATCCGAAACATATAGACAGGCTTGGTACCGTACAATTTTATCATCCATGCCAAAGGAAAAAGTTGTGGACTTATGTTTATGAATCCCCTTCTTCATCTGTGCTAATAATGGATCATTGAATTGATTTTCTTTCACCTGTGCCACGAGTTATGATTCAGCTCTATTATGCAAAATCATCCCTTATTCACTAGAGCCCACTAAGTTTTACTCCCAAACTAGCCAACTGATGAACCTCCCTGGCCAAAGGCTTTTGATACTCCTTCAAGTGAGCCAAACTTCCCATGGACTTTAGACTAAGAGCATCTGCCACAACATTAGCTTTTCTCGGGTGATATGGACTATATATGTCATAGTCCTTGAGTAACTCTAACCATCTTCTCTACCTCAGATTCAACTCCTTCTGCTTGAAAATATATTAAAGGCTCTTGTGGTCTATGGATATATCCACATGGACCCTATATAGATAGTATCGCCAATTTTTTAGCGCAAACACCACCGCTACAAGCTCTAAGTCATGGGTTGGATAATTCTTTTCATGACTCTTGAGTTTCCTAGAAGCATAGGCTATAACCTTGTCATGTTGCATTAACAAAAACCCGAGCCCGATCCTAGAAACATCGCAATACACCACGAATCCCTCTGTACCCTCTGGCATGGTTAATACTGGTGCGGTAGTCAGTCTTGATTTCAATTCCTGGAAGCTCCTTTCACAGGCATCGGACCACTAGAACTTAACTGCCTTCTGGGTCAATTTAGTCAAGGGAGAGGCAAGAGTAGAAAACCCCTCCACAAACCTTTTGTAGTACCCAGCCAAACCCAAGAAACTACGAATCTAAGTTGGAGTAGTAGGTTTAGGAAAATTCTTCACTGCTGCAGTCTTTTGAGGATCAACCATAATTCCTTCCCTAGATAAGACGTAACCTAGGAACGCGACGGATTCAAGCCAAAATTCACATTTTGAAAATACCGCATATAATAGGTGTTGCTGAAGAGTCTGCAAAACTGCCTTGAGATAGTTAGCTTGATATGTAACATAGACTAAATGATTGATACACAACTTCTTGATCATATTAGCGTCCTTAAGGTAAGAAATAAATCGAGCTTTAGGCACTACATTATCTCCTTTCCGCTCCACCATGGGCTCATTAGGAAACTCAAGCCTCATAGTTCTAGTTCAACAGTCAAGCTTGTCAAAACATGAATAAAGCCAATCCATCCCCATTATTACATCAAAATCAACCATCCCCAATTCAATAAGATCAGCTATGGTATCCCTACTACGCACCGAGACAACAAAACTTCTATAAACTCGAGTAGCCAAAATTGACTCCCCAACCGGAGTAGTTACGAAGAATGGTTCATGAAGTTGTTCTGGTTCTATCCCGAATTCCATAGCAACAAAAGGGTTAACATAGGACAGGGTGGAACCAGGGTCAATAAGAGCATACATATCATGCGATTGGACAGTCAAAATACCTATAACAACATCTGGGGAAGCCTCTTTAGTCTAGCGACCGCTCATAGCATAGAACCGGCTAGGTCTTCCTAAACTCTGCGCACCACCCCTAGCTGGCTGAAGATGAAGCAGCCATTGGGTTGGATGGCTTTCATATGCCCCTACCTGCTCCCTGGCGAGATACACGATAATGCCTCTGAATATGACCCCTCATCCCATATCCATAACATACGGGCAAATCCATATAGCAAATTCCCGAGTGCAACTTCCCGCACCTGGGGCATAGGGATCTCTACTACTGCTTAGATTTATCTCCTGACCGACCCACCTAGTGGGATCCCCTATCGCCCTGACTGGGCCTGAAACGACTCCACTGCTGCTGCTGGCTAGGCCCTGATGGCGGTGCACTGGCTAAAGACTGTGAAACAGATTGGGATGGCCCTGATGACCCTCCTTGGAAAGCTGATCTTCCCTTACTTAAATACTCGCACATGTTGCTCGTAGATCGGCTCTTTCTGCTACCCTCTCTCTCCATTTTGTTCTTTAGTTTGCGGTACTCTATGGTCTGAGTAAATTTACCATCTTCCCTTACTTATAGACTTGCCCATGTTGCCCGCAGATCGGGTCATTATGCTACCCTCTCACTCCATTTTGTTCTTCAGCTTACGATTCTCTATAGCCTAAACAAATGCTACCATCTTCCCATAATTCATGGCATAATTCAATGCAGTTGTAGAAGCCTCATTAATAATCCAAGGATTCAGGCCCTGAACAAATCGACGCATCCTAGCCTCCATTGTGGGAAACATGTGAATAGCATATTTGGAGATGCGAGCAAACTCTATATGGTACTCCCATACAATTTTTCTACCCTGCTTCAGATTCTCAAACTCAGTTGCACGACTGCCCTTCTCTCGGCAGGCAGGAAACGGTCTATAAATGCATCGGCAAACTCGTTCTGCCTCGCCGGAGGGCTCCTCACGGGAATCTTCCCGCAACTCAAACCACAAATAGGGAGCCCCTTTAGTACGGTAATCACCTAACTCTAGTCCCTCTGTCTCAGTTTCACGCATAACCCTGAGGGTCTTGTGCATCTCATCAATAAAATCCAAAATGTCCTCTTCCGAATTAGAACCCGTAAACACTGGAGGGTCTAATTGAAGAAATATGTTCACCCTGGAACTGGTGGAATCCCCCTGCTAGCTAGATAAATTGGGTGCAAAATTTGACCTCTAGGCCTGAGAGGCCACTAGCTGAGTCAACATTTGAATAGCTTCCCTGAGATCCCCATCCAAAATACCAAAACCAGAGGCTGGAACTGGAGGGGGAACTAGAGTATCAATGGGAGGGATAGTGGCACCCTCCGTAGATGTAGGAATTTGGGTAGCTTGCTCTGGAAAAGATGAACTAGGCAGGGTGATAGCAGGGCGACTACCCACACCCGCAATATCAAGCAATGATTCATCATCCACTCCTGAGGTGGCACTGGCTTCTTGGCTAACTCTCGCTTTCTTCTTAGGTACCATTCACTGAAAGGTAGAGAAATGCACTACTTAGAGGGGGAAATAGTTTCACAATTACCGTACGATTTAGAATATCAAAGAAGGGTGTTATTCCTAATGCCCAAATAGCTTCCAACTTATAGATGTGGTCGACTTCATACCGATAAGAAGGACTGTACTAGACACGGCTGCGAGACATCCTATGATACTTTTAAACCTTAGGATCTGATAACAAGTTTGTCACGCCCCAACCTCGAGAGGTGCGATTGGCTCTCAATTGAGTGAAAGAAACTGAGCAAGCCTTATTGACACTTTCTACACAACTCAATGTGACTAAGGAAGTCCGACTTTCGGTTATTTAGACAATAGCAAACTTAAACATTCAACGTTCTTAGTTCATATTTATATAGAAAATCTTAAATCATGGCTAAGTTTCCAACATTTTATATAGTCATTTCTTAGACGAACAAGAGAATAGAGTTGTACACAGATCATTAACCCATCCAATACCCATATCATAACTCGTACATTGTCTACGGAGCCTCAAAAGTGAAAGTCTACAACAAAAGATGATCAACATAACCCCTTTGAACGAAAACGTGGATCACCAAGTCTTCGAGAGGAGGACACTCTGCAATGTGCGATCGGCACTGTCCGCTATAGAACCACCTACATTCATATAAAAATGTAGTGCACTCGGCAAAAGGGATAGTACCATGGAATAGTACTAGTATGTATAGCCAAAAACCATCTAGTTAGAAAGAACTATACAAGAATAGGAATTCACAAATATAACTCAAAACTTCAAACGATCACCACATTTTCAATCAAAAGAATCGTACAACTTTCACATCGTTTTTCCATAGCTTCTAGTTTGGGACATTCCATACTATTCATCATTTGTTTCCAATAGCACCGCTATCTTGAGCGGAGTCTGATCTTGACCTGATCGGCTAGGTTGCCTCATTTGAGACATACACTCCAATCATAATCTCATTTTCCCTTTTTCCGGAATTCATTCACAAGGCGTTTTTCCAATCATAATCTTATTTTCCCTTGCCAAGGCGTTGTTCCCTACTCATTACTCATTTCGTTTCACATATATCATTTCATAGGCACTTGGGGACAAAACTTATCACATAATTCTTGGAACTAGGCCGCATTTTACATTATTCCCAATTTCCATATTGGCTTTGACATTTAGGATAGTAGGTGCACACAAGAACAATTTAAATTGTAAGCATAGATCAGACATCACATAGATGGCACAATATATTCAGCTTCAATCTTTATTTATCGTTTAAGCATTTCAATACATAATTCATACCTTGGCCCTTTTCAAGTTATCAAGATAGCACGTTGATCATGTTGAGACACATTTTTCACACATATAAGGTTACAACACCAATTCATGTAAAATAACAAGCAATGCAACAATTCAACTTTAATCTTACCATGTTCACACAATCAGCGATGAAGTTCAATTTCTAAAAGACAGTGTTTTAGCCATACATACTTCAACATAGCTTTCCTTAATCCTTACAAAATTTCGGAACTCTTAGCACTTCGATCTACTGTGTAAAAATTACAAATTGAACCGAGAATTAGAGACGTGATTAAGATTCTAGCTCGTTTAAGCACATTATCAAACACTAGAGGTGCATTGTGATCTTAGGTTCTTTATGAGAGAAATTTCTATCATTTTATACCCCAATTTCTTTCTTTTTAGTTCACCACTTCCCAATACACTATGGTTTGATATGCATGCAAGAAATCTGTCATGCCCCAAATCGAGGGACATGACCGGCGCCTGACCGGGTAGCCCCAGTCAAGCGGACTTGGGTGCCTTTCCTAACCCACGTGTTACCCCTGTATTTTTCATCACTTATTAACCAAAGGATTAAGCAGTTTATAATTGAAATCGCACTTTTTCAAACATTCACAACATGCTTAATAACTTAACAAATTTACAACTTACAAGGCCCGACATATATCTACATAGGTCCATAATCCCACATTTTCTGTCTACGAATTCTCTAAGATATGACAGGGATAATACAATACTTGCCGGTAACAAGGCTCCGGCTATACCTTACACAAAACAAAAATAAGACTCTAAAATAGAGGTGGTATGAGCCACGCAGGGCCCCAAGAGGAAAGGGGCTCACCAAACGGCCAGTGGAAGATGAAGGAGTGCTACTGCCGATGAACTGAAGTACCTACTACGAATCCACCGACAATCATAACACGAATGTAGAACCCCCGGCAAAAGGGACGTCAGTACACTGGAATTGCACTGGTATCGATGAACAAGCTTTTTCCCAAGCAAACTCAAGCCATAGACAAGAAAGTCACAGTAATAGAAACAACCAACAAATACATAAAGGAATAACAAGTCAAGCCAAACAAAGGGACAATCAGTGCCCCATAGGTTACAAACTCTCCTGCTGTCTCCCTCAATGCCTCATCAATGATTTCACAATTGGTACACATATCTATTTCAATGGCGATTACGATCGCTTTCCACCCTTATTACCTCGGCCACCCTTATCACCACAACCCGCACCTTATTACTTCGTGTTGCGGCGCGCAACCCGATCCCACCGTACATTTTCAATTCACAAACAATCACAACAACAATAACAAATAGTTCACAAAGATCACAACAACGACAATAAGCAATTTACAAAGATCACAACAATATTTCCTTAAGGAGTGACAACAATGATTCACAAGTGTTCCCATAACCATCAATACTATTTTCCGTCGAATTCCACAATTCACAAGTGTTTCCATAGCCAATAGTACCAATTCCACTATATTCCACAATTCATAAGCAATTCAAGTTGTTACAATAATTACCCACCAGGAGCCAATGTGTTATTACCACCGTTGTTCTAATTTCATCATTCACGGTTTCCCTTTTTTTATCAATCGTTTCCCAACTCTTACCATATAACATTTAACCAAACCAATCAACACCCAACAAACCAATCACAAGAGTTTCACAAACAATTCACATAGATCAAAGTTAGCCATACATACTTGGAGTCGAATTTCCTTTCTTTTTCTTTTTATCTCCTACTTCAAATTCACCCAATAATCTAGCAGCGTCAATCTAGGTCACAAGTTACACATATACCTTAGAAACGAAATTCACAATTACTATCCGAGTTTATTTGGGTTATCGAGCACCGCCCCTTACTTCTACCCATTTCCATTTTACTAAATTTCAAGTATAAATAACATGCATGAGTGTCTAACTTCCATTTTCAAGAGTTAATGCATGAAAATCTTTCTCCCCTTTAAAATCTGAAAATCAAGGAAAAGAAAAGGGTTAGGGTTTTTACCTTTAGAATTTGGGGAAGAAGACACTTGCTTTAGAATTTTCCGGACCAAGCATTAGAAGAACAATCTTTGAAGAGGATAGGTTTTTCCCTCAAGAATCTATCCTCCCTCTCTCTTATTTTTCTCAGAAAATATGTAAAAATAAAGTGTTGGGGTGTTTTATTGAAGAAGAGATCGGGTTAAAAAAATTAGAAAATCTGGGCCGAGTCGGATCTGCGGTCGCATCTGCGATCGCAGAGTTAACATACGGTCCGCATAATGGACTGCAGAATTGCTCCCAAAAACTAAATGTTCTGACATGATCTGCAACAAGAATGCGGTCCGCATTCGTGTTCTGCGGTCGCATAATGCGTCGTAAAATTGAACCCCAAAATTCTCTAAGGGATTTATGCGATGATTTGGCGGTCCGCATTTTTTACTATGCGATCGCATATTGGAACGCATTTTCAACATCAATTTGACAAACCTTCTGATACACTCTGCGGTAGGACTGCGGTCCGCATAGTTGATATGCGACTGCATTCTTGTCCGCTGAAATGACAATTTTCTGGAAAAAATTATTCTTTTGATTTTTAAATCTTAGATCACCACCGAAGGTCCGAACCGCGGCGAGCTACACATTCCTAACACAATATTCGGACCTTGACACTATGAGCTACTAGGTTTTAAGCACACAATTTTACGAGGCCTTACAAAATCCATTCTTATAACCATGAACCCCTAAGCTAAGTTCTCTTTCTAGTGTGAATTTGAAACCAGAGTTTAGGGGCCAAGTTTCTTACCTCTCGGGGTGAAGCTTTAGGTGCTTCACTTGATTATCTTCAATGTTTTAACAATGATTTGTGGATCAATGTTGATAAAAGTAACTTCCCATTTCTAAGACCCTCTCTCTCTCTCTAAAAGCATAAGGAAAATAGGCTAAAAATAAGCTATATCACGGGATATAACGACAGGGAGTCGGGTTTAAAATTTAGAAATCTGGAGCCCCGACTCAAATTTGCAATCGCAAAGCTAACATGCGGCCAGCAGAATGGACCGCAAAATGCTCCCGAAAACCTGAAGACACTACTTGGGTATGCAACAGAAACGTGGTTCGCATACCTGTTCTGCGATCGCATAATGCACCGCACAATTACCGCTTACAAAATCCCAAGGGGATTATTTGATGAGTATGCATCCCGCTTATCGATTATGCGATCGCATAATTGACCGCATAGTTGACCTCAAATTTGACCAACACACTGTTTCACTATGCGGCGACTATGCGGTCCGCATTGCTGTTATGCTGTTCTTGACCGCACAATTGCACTTTTCTGGAAAACATTTTTTTGTGCCCTTTTAATGCATAGATCAGTCCAAAGGGTCCGAACCGCGGCTAGCTCAGAACTATTACAAATTTCTAAGATGTATTCCTAACTTCGCACTACGGGCTCTCGGGTTTTGAGCAAAACATTTCATGGGGCATTACAGAGTGTGAATTCCATCCTCACTTTCCCTTAGAAAAATCTCATCATCAACACTATTCGCCAAAATAACGGGTGGATCTACCCCCAAGTAACCCAGTACTTCAAACAGAAGTCGAGCACAACTCAAGTAGGGGAGCCAACATGAAAGGATACGTGTAGACATTCAGGAACCTACCGACACGATCCGTGATGCCTTCACCCGGTGAAAGTACCTGGAACATTACTTCCTCCCCACATCCACAATCATTTTTGACTGACCCAAGGTGTTCTTCTCTTATCCATGAAGTAATATCCAAAGTACTCTCCCTTTTCTGCCGAACATTCCCACGATGTGGCAGTCATGATGGTGGCGAAATCGAAAAACTAGAGAAGATATTTATGCAAGAGAGGTAATACTAAAGTGGCAAAAAGATTAGCACCGAAAATGAAAGGTAACTTCCTAAAATGATAGGATCTCCATTGAAGCAGAAGCGACCCTATATATGAAAAAACGGCAAAGATCTGTCTACCTGAAAGGCCAAATGACATCTTCGCCGGTCTAGAGGTGGTACCCGGTCTCAAGGACCTCCATCAAAAAGAAGTTAGGCTCCAGGAAGCTGGCAACATCATACCCAGTCCTTAGGCGGTACCCAACCTCAACGACCTCCATAAAAAAGAAGTTACGCTCCAAGAAGCCGGCAACATCATCGCCAGTCCTAAGGTGGTACAAAACCTCGAATACCTCTTTAAAAAAGAAGTTGGTCTCTAGGAAGCCGACGAAATCTTCGTCGGCCCCGAGGTGGTACACGACCTCGAGGATATCCGTAAAGGAAAAGGTAGGCTCTAGGAAGCCAGTGACATCATTGCCAGTCCCTAGGTGGTACCCGACATGAAGGACCTCCATAAAAAAGAAGTTAGGATCTAGAAAGCCAGTGACATCATTGCTAGCCCCGAGGTGGTACCCCACCTCGAGGACCTCCATCAAAAAGAAGTTAGGCTCCAGAGAGATAAGCCCTCCAAAATCTTTTCGTAAGGGCTTAACCTTGTGATATCATCTGAACCCGTAAACCCCCTCACTCGAAACCTATCTACAATAACCTAAGGTTATATTCACTAAGTTTAAAGCAAGTTTCCGGATGCCTTGAGATAACCCTCACTCGGGGACTGCTCTTGAAAGTTTAGGAGCAGCCCCTATCATCGGGCCTCCGAGATAATACCTCTCAAAGTTTACTGCAAGGTCTAAGTGATAAATCATGATTTCAGGGCTCGGGGTATTATTTTCATACTTTTCAAAGTAAGGGTCTTGACGACCCAACTTTATTGGATAAATTCAAGCTTGGTCCGAGGAACGACAAAGGGTTCTGGGGGGAGACATTTTAATCAATCAAAGGTCAGAAAGGAATACTCGTGCCTAGGTCGATATAGATAGTGATCGACAGAGGCATGCATTCAGAAACTCCATAAACATAAATGAAAGAGAATATAGTAAAAATCGAAGATAAAATTGAAGAAACATACTTGTATTCATGAAAATTAAATTACAAAAGCCCACGAGGGGTCCTTATATATGATTACAAAAGCCCACGAGGGGTTCTTACACATGAAAAAAAAATGCGAAATGGTACACATATAGTAAAACCCTAAAGCCTAGTCTACTCTCGAAAGTACATCTCCGGTAGCAGCATCTTCGAGCACCATATACTCGAACATGCATCCTCGATGGTGATAAATTCGACTGCCACCTGCCCTAGGTTTCCATCTCAATCCCACGGAATAATACCTCCTAGGGCGAAGATAACGAAGAGAAAAGGGGGAAGATGAATGACAGGAAAGTGATAAAGAAGAGGCAGAAAAAGAGACATAGCCCGCTGAACCCAAAGGTTGAAGATTCAGCGCACCTCAACCCTACTCAGACTACCACTCCAAGTCTGCCATCCGGGACATCGTGTCGTGCAATAATAATGGCCGATAGTGCCATTTTATCCCTTGGGAAACCTAGGGGATGAAGTACCACACCAAGCCAGGTGGGAGAGTGAGCAACGGTGTATAATCCGAACACTCTCCCATCCAACAGTGTATAGTCCAAACACATTCCTAGGTTGGAAGAAATCGGCTCCCATATCTTGAGCAAACAATGACAACAGTGACAATCACAACAGCAACAACAATAGCGACAAAATAAGGTAATCTCACTCGGCAAGGGGGAGACCGGGAAAAGGGCTGTGGCATGGCTTTTCAAAACACTAGTACCTCAAATCCACGGATCCCAAACACTGTAGGTAGCTATGGAGGAAGATAGCGAGAAGAAAGGGGTGAATGGATGGAGAAAGGCACTTCGATAAAGAGGTACTGCCGGAAGGCCCCCATTTATAGGGGGTGATAATATGACCAACAATGCCATCAATGCCTTTGAAAGATAGATCAACAGGCATAATCAATGCGTTATTAAAAACCGAATCAATGGTGGTACTGTCACTTTGGAGAATGGGAATCCACGGTGCATTGAATGATGCCAAAAAGACAAGTCCATGGGACGTTCCGATTATTGTGAAGGCTTATGTCACTGGTTGGGTCATCAGTATGACATCATCACAGGAAGCTCGAAGAGTTAGGTGTCAAAATCATTTCCAATCGCTTTGTTCTAGGAAATGCGAAGACTATTTGTATACGGCAAAATCGGAGGGTCCAATTTCTCATCATTAGGGCACTTCGGAAGGTTACCTCGAAGGCTCGAAGCGATGGCCCTGTATCATACCTCGAGGGTCGTCGACCCCCGACCCTAATATAGTGATGACCATGACTATGATAAAAATGGGGAGTTCCCAAGGCACATGGCTATGACTGACAAGGCCTAGCCCGTCTACCCTAAACCCGAATCATGGTGTCTTGTCTAGTTGTCCCATCTCCATATCTTTGTAATTAATACATTATGTACCACGTATGGATTCCCCTCTTATATAAAGGGGATCCTTGTAATTTTGTAAGCCTCAGTTGCTCCACACGAAATATACAATAACATTCTCCTTGCTCTCTAATATACTCTCTCGATATTATTGCTATCATTTATTATCTTCACTATTGTTCTTTATTTATTGCTAATAATAGGCCATAAATAGCCTTCACTAGTTATCTCATAATTGTTAACCCTACCCTGATCACCCTCGATAGCTCGTAGTCGAGCGCTGAAATCGACCTCGAGGCCCCAAATCGAAGAGCTCAAGGCCCCGATTGACTAGCTTATCAGTTTGATTATCACTCTCTCCTTAACCTCTATTTTGCCTCTAAGTCTCACATATCTACCATCAACTGCTTAACAACTAGCATAAAAAAAAATTACGTATTTTTAGAGTCCCATCAACAAATTTAATTGTTATTACCATTTTCACAGTAAACAATATATATCTCCTCATACAACACTTAAAATTATGCAATGTCATCAATGAACACTATAAATGACAAGATGGTAAAAGAGACTCCCTAGTAGGCCAAAGGCCGAAGAAATAGCGACTCACGAGGTACTCCGATTTCACCCAGGTATCGTCCTTTGTGTGGCACCACACACTTAGTTCTCACCATCTTACTCAAATTTGCACTCTTCCAATGGATGCGCTTCCTATTCGTAAAATCATAAAAAACAAAACAATTATTAATAATAAGAAAAAATATATAAAACTAAAAGAAAACAGTAAAGATGGGTTGCCTCCCAACAAGCGCCTGAGTTAACGTCACGTCATGATGCGAATCACTTTCTGCCTCCAGCTCGAACTTATAAATTGTACCCCCATCATGGCATCAACCTTTTGGTTGTGCTCCTTGGACGGTGAGACAAATTTATTTGGGCCAAGCAACCAATATCGCATTCTACACTTCTTGGCCTTCAAATGAGGTATGTAATTATGTCTCTCTGTCATGATAAATTCCACAATATAAGCACCCAGGTCCTTGTACATTGGCCCTCTAATGGCTCAAATGACTCGATTTCCTTGTCATCATCCATACACATTGTTTAAATATGTATGGAATGAGGACTAATACGCCCCAAATCTAGAATTGTGTCTCTATTTACATCCTTATATGTACACACACTAGAGTCTTCAAATATAATATTATCTACTTCCTCACATGACTTCAGTTTGATTTCCTTAACATGAACATCATTACTAAGAGTATGGCTGAATGATTGACACTCCAATTTTAGCTCCTCGATATGGAATATATGCTCCTTTTCAGTTTCACACAACTCAGAACTATTTTATTGGGCACTAGACGCATAAACTTTAGCAATCAATTGAGCTCCCATGTCATGAATAGTAGTGCTAAATTTTTCGATCTCTTGTACCAGTATGGCTCTTCCTTCTATTAGGTCTTGTATCGCATATTTAATTTTCTCACGTTGAGCCTCATATGTTGCTAAATTTTCAGCTTGTTCTACTAGCCATTTTTGACTCATAATCTTCTTTTTTTCAAAATTTTCCACTTGCTCGTACTCTCTCTCTTCATTCAATTCTTCCATATTGGCCTTCATTCTTGTGATTGTTGCCCTCATTCTTTTCATATCTTTTTTGAGTTCATGTTGTTGCTCTGCTGCTTGCCTCGAAATATCCCTAATATATGCATCAGGTTCCATATCATGCACTTCATTGCCCCTATCAAACTCACAGTCGTCATTAGAAAGAGCATAATAAGGGCTCAGAGAAGGATGAAAAGAATTAGGATAACCATCCCAGTGGCCACCTTGACCACCACACATATTACAAATATTCCACTCAAAAGATTGAGATTGCATGCACTACTCACTTCTGGGAACATTCTGACAATTTTTCCACCAGTTGGGTCCTGCACAATATGGACAAGGATCATCAAAATAAGAATAACCATCATTCGAATAATTTTCATTCCAAGATGCCTTGTTAAAATAAATAAAAAATATTAACTATAATAAAACATCAAAAAGAATAAAAAGATTAAAAAAAATTAATGTCTAATCTAGAAAATTTTTTAATTTCTATGTCCCCAGCAACGACGCCGAAATAGTGTTGCGGCCAAACGCACACGCAAATATACGCCGTCAAGTAATAAAGTGACTAAAAGTCGGATGTCGAACCCATGAGGACTTGTGATTAACTATTAACTAAATTATACTATCCTTACTATCTAAATGAGAATTACAACTAGAAGTATTTGATTATAAACTAATTAAAATAAGGAAAAACAATAATGATCTTTGAATAGAGGAAGAGCAGATTTTTATGACATCAATGTAACGAAAACGATCTAGGGTTATGGGCTATCTAACATTCCTATTTTATTCTTAAATTGAATTGACTAATTAGTTGGCCTAGTGTATTAGTTAACAGGATTAATATTGCTCATAAAAATCTGTCGAGTTCTTACTCGCCTATTCAAGCTAACATGCCGCCTATATGTCCATGGAGTTAGAAGTAACAAGAACACATTTATAGTTCATAAAAATTAACCAAGCAAGGCAATTAGGTATATGTCTATCCTAACCGCGAATCCATTATTCGATGACCAGGTTCAAGAAATTGCTCTACTCAATCCTATATGCAATCTAGTTCCCACTTTCGATTTCAATTTAAGATTCGTAGAGATTATTCAATTGGTGATCAAACAACCAAATAATTAAGCGCAATATTGAATAACTAAACCAATATGATAAAATAAGAAATCGAAATCAATATCCGAAAAACAATAGTCATGAAAGAACCACAACCCTAGAACATGAAGATTAGCTCCACATAGACATGGTAGCCAAACAACAAATCATACAAAGAAACATAAGAAAAATACAAAGTTTTGCAAATGAAAGATGAAACACGACCTCCATGGCGGCTCTATGCTATCCCTAGGTCTAAGATGTGTCAAAAGTCTATCCAAAGTCTTCGAAATAACATTTTTTATGTATTTATACCAAGTAGGGTTGGGTCTAGATGAAACACCCTTTCCTGTGTGAAATAGGACTCTTGTTATGTAAAATTTGTACAAGCGCGTCGTACTACGCAATGTGCTTATGGGAAAGTTTAGAGAGCTGATTTTGACAAAATGCATGAAAAGTCCAAAAGTGCGGCGCGGTAGTGAGAATTAAAAAAATGCAAAACATGAAATTTGTAGCCTTTTCAAATTATGGAGCCCACACAGAAATCTGACTGAAAAGTTATGTGCATTTCTAGACAATACGTCATATGCCCTCTCGATTCTCCATTTCGTTCTTAACTATCATCCGTTGATCCGCGAACATGATCCCGAATTAATTCCTTGATCTTTTTCTCAGACTTCAAAGTCCCAAATAACTTTAATTCTTTTTGTAATGCCTACATAGCGCGGAATTACTCCTACAAGGCATAAAATACATATTTAGTGCAAAATACTAGTGATTAACGCTCAAACTCAATTACAGTATAGTAAATTTGAGTGTAATAAGCGACTAAAATACATAATTATAGCCTATCATCAATACCCCACACTTAAACCATTGCTCGTCCTCGAGCAATCAAACTACGCTCTATATAAACGCGACCTTTTTAGACAATTCTCCTAACTCATCACAACAGAATATTTAAAATAGACTAAGCACAATAGTATAACATCTTCACCTCAAGATTTGACTCACAATTACTACGCAATATTCATAACTCACCCATTTTCTCTAATATAGAGTGATGTTTTATACGTCAATACTACACAAAGAGGGTGGTGATTTGTGCGGTACCCAATTTTTCACTGTAGAAGAACCTAGTTCTTCTAGGTGTACTAACTCTACTATTTGAATAATAAGTACATAAAGTAAGGAACACATGAAACTTTTACGTGGAAAACACCTGGCTCAAACGGTGAAAAAACCACGACCTACTACCCAGTAGGATTTTCCCAAACCTCCACTAAAATCATTAAGCCAAAATAGCATTTACAAAATTCTTGTAAACCTAAGGATTAATTTCTAATCCCGTTGTGGCACACAGCCTCAACTGTTACGACAACTTCAAGTTAACTCTAACTTGAATACTCAAAGTACCTAATACAATTGCTTCTATGAAAGCTGAAAGGTACAAATTTAAATCACCTACTACAATTGAACTAGAACAAAAGAAAGACAAAATTTAATTGGTTCTTCTATCTCGTCCAAGTAGCTTCAAGAATTCACACTCAAATATCACATAAATTCCTTGTGAAATTACCTCGCTCTTTTGCTCTCAATTTAGTTTAACTCATGCGTTTGAGAAATACTTGTAAAAGAGAACAATTACTGTTATTTAATGAGTTAGTAATTTGAGTTTGATTGAAGCTCAATTGCTGATCTTCCATCGAAGTTGAGTACTTGAACACAACTATATAACGTGAAAATGGTAACAATAATTAAATTTGTAAATAGGACTCTAAAAATACTTGATCTATTCCCGAGCAAGTTTGGTATGTGATTAGTTCTAACCGTGTAATAAAGTAGTGAGACTGAGCTAGACGAGCGAGAACCGAACCAATAGGGACGTTCTCAGGCTTGGAGCAAGCCGGTAGATACCTCAGGAAAAGGCTTCGAGCCTACCACGGATCTATCAAATATAGCCTTATCGAGGGTAGTCGGGAAAGGGATAACAGATAAGTAAGAATATATAAAGCTTTATACCGTGAATCTTGAGCTAAATAATGATTAACAAATGAAGTACAATAAAATGCTAAGGGGACCTCGAGGTCGGAGAACACAGATAGTTTGGGAGAAAGAGAGAGAGAAAGATATATTATTGCTTAGTGAAGAAGTGGGAGCAACCTCAGTCCCTTACAAGGTGGGGTGAGTCCCTTTTATACAGGGGAGGGGACTCTATAAAATGTATGTACATTAATCGTGAGAGTACAAGGATGGGACGGCTTAACGCGAGTCCTCTCAGTAGGCTCCGGACAGGCTGAACCTGCCTGGTGTATCCACGTGCCTAGGAGACTTATTCTTCTACTATGGCCTAGAACTCTACCTCTTTCGCTTCGGACTCTCAATACAAGAAAAATGATCAATAGCAAAGGGAAAAATGGTCCCTAAAAGTAACAAATTGGTCCCAAATTGTTAATAACGACCAGATAACCTGGTCCTTATAGCTTCCGCCGCTAACGGTCATTAAGGACAAGATACAGTACTAGCGACCAGATTAAAACTAGCGCCAGATTAAAACTAGCTCCTAAAAGGTTTTTAAGGACCATATTTCTGGTGCCTATTTGTATGTTTTAGCGACTAAATTCTTGGTCCTTCAACTATTTTTGCGACTAGTTTAAATATCGTCGTTAAAACTTTTCACGACCAGTTAGAAGCTGGTCGTTATATCTTTTCGAAGAAATTTAAAGCGGGTACCTAATGTCTAACAGGCTAGCGCTACAAAGCTACATATATATTTAGCAATAAATTTTTCTACTCCTAAAAAAAATTTAAGGACTAACAATCTAGTCCCTAAACAAACAAGTTACAAGAACCTAAATCACATTCAATTTGCAATGAGAAATCGAGAATATTAATATATAGATGATGTTGTTTTCATAAAATAATACAAAAAATACTCAACATAAGTTAGTTGCACCGTACATCAATGATGTAAGATAGTCACAATAGTGTTCATAAACATTAAGCAAAAAATTACATATCACTAATATCTCTCGATTGTAATGTAAAATTTTCTTGAAATTCCCAGCAAAATAATGGCTAATCTGTATGTCGTAAAAAATTTGCTTCTAGTAAACTTCAATATCCAAAACCTATAGAAGAAATAAGAAATTTCAGTTAGAAAAACTATAAATAACAATGTAGACGGAATGTTATCACAGTAGGTATGGGAATTGACAAAAAGAACGGTAAGTTTAGTAGGTGTATCCTTGCCTGGATTATAGCAACAGCAACAACCCAGTATATTCCCATAGGTGGGGTCTAGGGAGCGTAATATGTGCACAGACCTTACCCCTACCCGGAGGGGTAGAGAGGCTGTTTCCAGGAGACCCTCGGCTCAAGAAAGAAACAAGTGGCCGAAACAAGTGACGATATATTAGTACTAGCAATAGACTCATAATAAATAACATAAAATAGACAACATAACCTGAAATAACATAAAATAATAAATAACAAATAACAACAATAGAAGGAATGTAGGAAATACGAGAAAGGGGGAAGTATACTAATATCTATAATCTAAAGCCCTGCATTAGTAGCTTATGAGTAACATCGTAAGTCTAACTCCTAACTGTCTAGTCTCACTCTAGCGCGCTGTAGAAATATTCCCAACTTTCCCTAACCTACAACTTTAAAGCTCGACCTCCATAATCCTCAATGCAAGGGCCACGTCATTAGTTGCCTGGATGATAGCAATTGATAAGATTCTTTATTTTCACAAAGTTGAGTGGAAATGACAACTCCATGACAAATAAAAATATAGTAACATTATCATTTCCTTATTTTCCAGGAGACTGAGAGATTAATTATAATCATTAAACTTTAGAGTGTTAAAGAGGACGGTGAGGAACACGCAATGTTCATCAGTTTTTCAGTGGCCTACGTGCGAACAAAATTCAAAACAAGATCTCACATCATTCTACACCATTAGAAAAAAGGGATTTGGGGAACAGGTTAAGAACCCGCATCTACTTTTGGTGGTATCTCCTCAGCAGGTCCCATGGCTGCTCCCAACACTTCTTCAAACAAGATTTCCTCTATTTCTAATATATCGTCTAGCTCTTTCAGTCGCAGAAGAAATGTTGTACTAAGAAAGACACGCAGTCCTAAAATTTCCGATGCAGCAAAGGAGTTGTATTTCAACAAGGATGGATCAGCTATCAAGAGGTTGCAGGTTGGCGTGAACAAACTCGCTGATCTAGTTGGAGTTACTCTTGGTCCAAAAGGCAGGAATGTTATTCTTGAGAGAAGTTGCACCTGGTGCAAACCCAGTCCTGATCACCAGAGGAATTGAGAAGACAACAAAAGCCTTAGTAGGTGAATTGAAGAATATGTCAAAAGAGGTAGACGGGTTGGGAACAACTCTGACATAGGGAGTATGATTTCTGAAGCCATGAGCAAGGTTTGTATGAAAGGTGTTGTTGTTAGCGTAACTGTGTTAAACCAAAAATTAGAAAAAACTGTTAGGAAAATTAAAGAAATCTGGAAAATAGTAGATAATCAAAAATATTCCGAGTCCACAAGATTCTTGTGTGTCCTTAAGGTTTTTTAACCCCCTCACAATTTGCCAAGGTAATAGATTAAATCCTCCCAGGATAAAACGGAATAAACCTTCCTGCAATAGTGGCAATACAAACTGCAGGATACCAACAAACTCAAAGAATGGAGCAAAATCACACTTACAAATTTGAGAGAGAGAGACTGCGAATTAGGATGCAGTATATTCAAAATGAAAGAAGTTCTAGAGTGTTTTTAATATATAGAAAATGGAGCCATGCCTCAGAATTTATAGACAATTATCAGAAGAGGTGTCTGGAAAAGGTGCCTTTTGGAAGAATTGCTGCCTGCCGTGGTTCTTCCGCGGTCACGGCAGAATCGCGGTCAGAGAAGCTCCTAGAATCTACCTGTCGCGGTCGCGGCAGAACCGCGGTCAGAGAGGCTCTCAGAACCTGCCTTTCGAACCTTCAGCAGGGTTCTGGCGAATTTTCAGTTGTGATTTGGCATTTAATTAATTATTAAATAATTAAATAATTTTTTTCCAAAAAAAATCTTATCGATCGATCATTTGACAAATCCAAATCCAAATCCAAATCCAAAGCCGAAGCCGAAGCCGAGCCGAGCGAGCGATGACGACGGCGCGAGGGTTCATTCTCTTCAACTCATTTTAAGAGCTTTAAGAAGTGATTCTATATATAAGCACACAAATGTGGTTGTCCCTCACCAATGAGGGACAAAGTGCAAGACAAAATTCACTTCTTCAAATTTTCATTTTCCCTCCATTTTATTTCCCTCCATTTCCAATTCACACTTCTTCTACTTTAAAGCCAAATGGCTTAAAGTCTCCAACAATCCCCCACATGAATGGGAATGGCTGTATCAAGAAAGATCATAGATGAAAGCTATGTGATTTTACAAGTAAGGATTAATTACATCTGGATAAGTAGGTTTACCTTTGAACTTTCCGTAGTGAACATATGTCGGATATACTCGGTCAATCGGTAAATTTGATATCTTTGAACCATCAAACTTTAGTGTATACCTAGACAACCATATGTCACACAATCAACCCTTAACTATATTTTAGTTCTCATTGCTTTGTTCGTTTCAGCCATGAACACCGTCTGGTCTCATAAGTGCATAGAGAATTGGCCTTACAGAATTCTCATTGAAGCGGCTTCCACTTCACACTTACATTGGTGATTCCTAAACGTGTAATCCTTTAGATTGACACTATATGATAACTACCACATCAAACTTAGGTATTCTATCCTTGTAACTGAACATTGTATTCATCATGAGAAGGGACCAAAGGTTTTACTTTGACAATGTTGAACCGGTCAATCACAACATTGTTTGAGCTCCTTGAACCTAGATCTCGAAACATCTAAAATTCTAGGTAGAGTTACCGCCATGTTGACTTGTCCTTGGCCATAGTCCCATTCCCTTAAATGATTTCTTAACTCACTCTCTAGTTAAGCCTTTTGTAAGCGGATCCGCCACATTATCCTTTGATCTTACATAATCAATAGTGATAATTCCACTAGAAAGTAGTTGTCTAATGGTGTTACGTCTTCGTCGAATATGACGAGACTTTCCATTGTACATAACGCTTCCTGCCCGTCCTATTACAGCCTCACTATCACAATGTATGCAAATAGGAGCCAAAGGTTTTGGCCGGAACGGAATGTCTTCTAAGAAATTTCGAAGCCATTCAGCTTCTTCAACGGCTTTATCCAAAACTATAAACTCTGATTCCATTGTAGAGCGAGCGATGAAACGTTTGTTTGAAATACTTCCAAGATATTGCTCCTCCACCAACAGTAAAAACATATCCACTTGTGGACATTGTTTCTGTTGAGCCGGTTATCCAATTTGCATCACTATATCCTTCAATAACCATATGATATTTATTGTAGTTCAAAGTGTAGTATTGGGTATATTCCAAATATCCCAGAACTCATTCATTGCTACCCTGTAATGTTTGTTGGGATTACTTGTGAATCGACGTTTACTTATCGTACATGCTATATCAGGTCGTGTACAGTTCGTGATGTACATTAAGCTTCCCAACATACGAGCATACTCCAATTGAGACGTACTTTCACCTTTATTCTTTAGAAGATGATGATTTAAGTCAATTGGAGTTCTTGCACTTCTAAATTCCAAGTGTTTGAATTTTTCAAGTACCATTTTCACGTAATGTGATTGAGACAAAGCTAGACCCTGAGGAGTCCTCTTGATTTTAATTCCTAGAATTACATCGGCAGCTCCTAAGTCTTTCATATCAAACTTACTAGCAAGCATGTGCTTAGTAGCTTAAATGTCGGCAATGTCTTTGCTCATTATTTGCATATCATCAACATATAAGCAAACAATGACTATATGATTTGGAACGTTCTTAATGTAAACACATTTATCACATT